>JAIUJM010000883.1:0-11684 GCA_026262225.1 Inosperma sp. D86 | reverse complement strand
CGTTGCAGGAGATAGAGGCAGAGATGATTCTCAATGCACAAAGGCTACGCGAACGTCAAGAGCGGGAAAGAGAAGAAGCACTGCAACAAGAGCTTGAACAACAGCGTGTCGCTCGGCAACAACAGTATCTCTTGCGCCAGCAGCAAGAACAACTACTTTTGCAGCAGCAAGAGAGACTGCGAGAACAGGAGCTGGCTCGTCAGCGAATGATCTATCAGCAAGAGCAGCTTCAACGTCAGCGTTTGCTCCAACAACAGCAGCGGGAACTCCAACAGCACACACCTCCACCCAGGATGATACCTACCTCTCAATCTCCTCGTTTTCTTGAACAGCAACGGCAACGTCTGCTTGTCCAACAATATGAAGAACAGCAGAGACGTTTGCAACTTGAGGAGCAGCTTCGACGAGAAGAATTAGAGCGTCAAATGCTTTCTATGAGCCTCGATAGAGGACGAGGTTCGCCAATGTACAACGGACGCCGTAACAACAATCAGGCTGAGATCCAGGAAGCTCAGCTACTTCAACAAGCCTATGAACGGCAGCTACAGTTGCAGCAACAGCAGCACCGAAGACAGAGCTCTCGTTCTCCCGCTGTGTCGAATCCTCAACATACCCCTGCTTTGCAACAACAACAGGAGCGTCACGTTTCACAGGAAAATCTGATCCAGCAACGGCTTCTTGCCGACCTTGTAGCTCACGGAGACCTTCCTGTGGATATTCCTGGTGTTTCCAAAGCTGAACAGGAAGCCTTGCGAGCGGAGGCAATGCGTAAGATTGTTGCTGCTGAAAAGATGGAGGAGAAACGTCGTCGGAAGGCCGCTAAGCTCGCTCATATGGTGTGTACTTTCCAAAAATCATATTTTTCTTTTTTTTAAAAAAAAGACGATATAATAGGCACGCTATAATGATTTGATGACGCAATCCGACAAGGACTTCATTACACGAATTCAAGTTTCGCAGCTCGTCACTCAAGACCCTTATGCTGATGACTTCTATGCTCAAGTGTATGGTGCGGTCCTTCGTTCAAGAATGGGACTTCAATCGCATGACGAACGTGTGATCAAGTTTGGTTCCATCGGGGGTGTCGGTCTGGGCCTTGGTTCCAAAGGAAGTGGCCGTCGTCAGAGTGCAATGCAGCGTATGGAGCAGCAGGTAGAACGCATCGTTAACAATGCTAGGAAGAGAGAGGAAGAAAAAAATCTCCATGGTAAGTTCAAATGTGATCGCGCGGTCATCTTAATTGTTAAATTATTCTCGAAGCCCTTCATAGTCTGCAGGGTGCCTTGGGAAAGACTTCTGGTAGAAGTTATAAGGCTGCTCCACGTCAACTTCTTCAAGTTGATGGTGCTACCTCGTCTCCAACCCTATCTCATGCAACTCCCACTGGTCATATCAGCAAGAGTTCTGTTCAACATGAAGGTGCTGCCAAAGAAGCTGCAAAGCTTGGCCGAGAGGCGCTAGGCAGTGCTGCTACGGTACATTTGAATCTCCTCTTTCTTCGTTTGATGTGTTCATTTGCTTCAGACCGATAACCTCGTCAAAAAAGACCCGCTTACACATAGGCAGACTCTGGTTATATTAGAAGAACTGTACGATCTTGTACTTCGTGTTGAACAGCTTCGGAGGGAGCAACCCCAGCCTGAGGAAGGAATGGCCCTCCAGGAATGGTAACCCGAACTTGGCTGAGCTTTGGGTCATCTTGCTAACCCGCTTGCAGGCAAAAGGAATATGACGACTTGGTTGACCGTCTGTGGGACGAGTTGAGAGTTATGGTGCCGCTAGAAACAAGGTACATACGTTGGACAAGTCTATCCCTATTTACATTGGTTTTAATTTATTTTTTTTTCAAGTGACCCACATCCCTTCATCTCCTTGCTCGCTCCCAGCAAGGGTAAAAAGATTCTTCCTCGCCTTACACGCCATCTCAGCCACCAACGGCTGTTAACTTTGCTCACGTTGCTCGTTGCGTGCTTTAACCAGCTTGATGTCGTCAGACAGGCTCCAATCCTTGACACAGTTCAAGATAAACAAGAACGGTCTGATGTGGAGCGGCAGACGAACGCATTCCTGGGAAGTGTCATGCAGAGTATTCTGCCCGTCGTTTCGGTCGTCAATCTTCGTTTGGTGACGGGCCTACTTGGTTTACTACTGGATAGGAGTAACATCGTCGCCGTCGCACAGACTAGGGTTCGTATTTTACTGCCAGTCGTGTTTATGTCTGTTATTCAAATTATCTTGTTTTATATAGCCTGGCCTGGCTTTGTTGACCTTGTTCCTCAGTCGTGTCGAAGTGATTAAACAAAACATCGCTTCTACTCCTGATCTTCCTGATACTCCCACTCTTGAGGAGAGCCAACAATGGTGTGTAAAGTTGAATTGTTTTCCACAGTTTATCTTCTTAAATCACCAACAGGCGAATAATTTTCGACCATCTATTCCAATTGCTTTCCTCCGACTTGCTTTCTCTCTTCCCATCTGTTCGAGTCATCAACCCCGATTCTTCTCATCCAGTATTCACAGACGCCATTGATCAGCCTGTTTGGCAATTCTTGGCTGCCCTCGCCTTGCATGGGACCATAGAACAGCACCATGTTCTTGTGGCCAGTTTGCGCGAGAAAATTCTTGGTAACGTGTTAAGTGTCAACAAGGGTTGGGTCCAAGACGAGGAAGAACGTCAGACGAAGTTAGCCAACGTCAATTTGTTCCTGCATGCAGTCAACCTAGACAGTTCACAGATTACTATGTAGTAAACGATGCTTTCGACCTTTTCCCCCACTTCATACATTTTATAAAGAATAAGTATCTGGGCATAATTGATCTCTTCTCATGTTGTTACTATCATTTACAGTTTTAGCAAAGCACATAGACACAACTGTGATAAAAGCTTTATTGGCGGTTTAAGAATCCCTTGTCATGCAGTGAATGCTTTCCATATATGGTTGTTAACTTTGACGGCTACCATGCCTGTGAATTCGCCTCCTAATTGTTTGGAACTTGATTTGTTTTATCATCAATGCTTCGTCTTCCTTTGCTCGGACGGCTCGACTTGGTAGATTACCTTGCCCTAATATTTGGTTTTTTATTCCTTGCCCTTGAGTCACTAAGTCAAGCCATTGTCCTTTTGTTGCCCAAGTCCTTGATCGAACTGTTATATCGATGGTCAAGACTTCTGTTCCTTCGCACCAGTGGGGCTTCCGAAGACGTGTCGTCAGAGCGCAAAATTGCGGAGCGCATTCTTAGAGCAAGAGATTTCGGGGAACTCTGCCATATTTATGGGTATACCTACGAGGAACATGTTGTTTTGACCAAGGATGGATATCTGCTTGGACTCCATCGACTGCCGTCTCGAAAGGGAGAGAAGAAGAAGAGGCCTGGAACGAGTACTGGGAAACCGGTTGTGTATCTGCACCATGGACTGCTCATGAATAGTGAAGTTTGGGTGTGCCATACAAGCGCTGAACGATCTTTACCCTTCGTTCTGGTGGAGAATGGTTATGATGTGTGGCTGGGAAATAATCGGTAAAATATTGCCTTGATGCCCATTTACTATGTCCTGAAAATACTGATTAACTTACAGGGGAAACAAATACTCAAAGAAGTCGTTGCATCACGGGCCTAGTTCAAGCAAGTTCTGGGACTTTAGGTATGCTTTGATCCCAAACCAAGATGTGAAAAAAACTCATTTCCTCATAGTATTGATGATTTTGCTTGGCATGACATTCCTGATTCCATCAACCATATTCTAGAGGTTACCAAGACCCAAAAGGTCAGCTATATCGGTTTCAGTCAAGGAACCGCGCAGGCTTTTGCCGCCTTGAGTATCCATCCTGGCCTGAACGAGAAAGTTGACGTTTTTATCGCCTTGGCACCAGCTATGAGCCCTCCCGGTCTTTCGGCTCCAATGGTGGATGGGCTTATGAAGGCTTCGTAAGTCTTTTTTTTTTTTCTTTTTTTTTTCGATAAGATATTGCCCCTCTGACAAAAATGTGCAGGCCAACACTTCTATTCCTCTTCTTCGGTCGAAAATCCATTCTCTCATCCGCAGCTATGTGGCAATCCATCATATATCCACCCATCTTCTCCACACTTATCGATAAATCCCTCATCTGGCTCTTCAACTGGCACAACACCAACATCACCAAGAATCAAAAGCTAGCCGCCTACGCACACTTGTATTCCTTCACCTCCGTCAAGTCCGTCGTACATTGGTTCCAGATCATGAGGAACGCAGCGTTCCAGATGTATGATGACGATTTCATGTCCCCGATCATGCGTACGAATATTAGCTCATACAGGCCGGCAAGATTCCCGACGAAGAATATCGTGACGCCTATCGTGCTACTCTACGGAGACTCTGATAGCCTTGTCAATATAGACACTATCTTGAGTCAATTGCCGGAACATGCAATCGCGAAACCTCTGCCAACTTATGAGCACCTTGATATTCTTTGGGGCCAAAATGTTCATAAAGATGTCATACCCGCGGTATTGAGCACTTTGAATGACTTTTGCGGAAACTCTGATGCTATGTCATTGGAGAATGACGTGGAAGGGCTAATGGTAGGCTAACTGTTGGATATTTACATGATAGTTATGGATGGATTGGATATCTTATTTATAAGTACGATCATCCAGTGCTCGATATATCTTCGAGTTGAATATTTCTATATCTGCCGCTATTATCTTGATAATGCCCAGACTTTTGCCGAATTACTGACTTGTGGCCTCCAGTCATTTGTGAACAAGTTACAGTGATTTGTTAATACACATGAGTGAGAAGATATCATACAATATTGTGGGATTATCGCAGTCGAACAAATCAAACCTCCTTGACATTCCTTGGTCCTGTAAATCCTGTAACGATGTGATAAACCCAGTAAGGTTAAGGACAGGCAAGTCATCCAACATAGGAAGATTCCCATCGGGTAAACTCAGCAACGGCGACGTACACTGTTGCTTCGGCAGTTCCATGAGAGGGAGCAAAAAGAGGTCTTGTTTTTCTTGAGTCCGTACTCTGACATGAGATCCTACTTCCAGATGGTTCGTCGATAACGAGACAAAATCTTCAAAATTAGGGTACAGCATGACATAACCGCGAAGATAGACAAGCTCGATGAAAAATCGTTTCCAAGACTTGGTCCAGTGGTTAGAACGAACGTCGGGTACGATTTCCGTTTCGATTGGGATGATGCTTTCGGTCAGTCGGAAGGCGAGATAACTGTGGAATTCTCTCCAGTGCTCAGGAAAGTAGACAGCACCCCAGCTGCAGGGGACTTGTGAAAGGTATGGCGTAATTGGGTTGGGGGTACCAGATGTTGAGAACAGGAAACGAGGGTTGAAGGCTTGCCGACCTTCCTGGGGCAATTCGAGATGTTTCTGCTGGTAGAGGCTGATCCCAAACATATATGGCGTCCATTTGCTTTTATCACCGTATCTAAAAAGACAAAGTTGAGTAGGTAAAGACAGTAGAGTTAGTAGATAATCGGTACCGGTATCGCAACAGAGTCATCTTGACCCAAGCGTAGAATAACGGAGACAACTCAACATCATCTTCTAAAAGAACGCCATAACAGTTGTTGTTCTTTGGATACCAAGCCTCCACAACAGCAGGAAGCAAGCCACCATGGACCACACGATGGGAAAGAAGTACACTCCCATGCTGCCATTCAAAGTCCTGCGCGATCTCGAGTGTATCCTCGTCGCAGTCTTGCTCGATGTTAATGCGAAGATCAACACGATCACCAAAATATCGAGTTTCCGATAAGGATTTGAGGAGTCGCAGCAAAGACATTGGTCGATCTCTTGTAATTATCGTGAGATCGATCGTTGGTTTGTGCCAGTCTGTTAACAAAGAGAATGAGCATAAGATAGCAAGGCAGCAATAAAAGTGTGTACTTTTCAACTCCATTAAAGTCAACGAGGACATCCAGTCGGTGTACTCCAGATCTGCCCGAGGGACTGATATGAAGGTAGTGTGGGGAAAGAGGTTTTCGCCCTGAGAATCCATGAAGGAAACCAATGGATCTGGTACCTTCAGTGTAAAAACGACGTGTATAGGGCCTGGTTGTTCATCGAGCCAATTCCCAAGGACTGAACTACCAGCAGTTGAGAAAGACAATGGCTGGGTCCCAGTGAGGATATCATAGTCGATGGCACAGTTACCATTCTCAAGTACACCTGAATTCCACCCGAGATGATGAGGGGAAGCGTGCAGGCCCTCATATATGAGTACCCGCATAATCGGACGAGTTCCAACATCCAATAGGCGACAGACCAAGGAAGAAACTTTGTCTAGATCAACGAGGGTAGGAAGGAAAAATATAAAATCCGTCGTCTTCGAACGACCGGGTAAAGGCGTGGTGGATGGTAATGAATTGCTGTAAATATCTTCTGAAAGAGAAAAGTGCCAATTAAGATGGGAGCCACCAGCTGGGAGAGATGAATTTATCTGTGGAGTGGTGGAAGAAGATCCGTTGAGGCCTGCTGCATGTAACCTGAGCCCTCCAATAGCATCGGTTCTCAAACTCGAGATGTGGGAACCAAGCTGGTTCCACAAGTTGTCGTCGCTGTAGTTGACCTCGAAAGTTCTAAGAGCAGATGAGGGCAGGACAAAAGGAGGATAAAGGCACTGCGCTGGTTGAAGGAGGCCCCATGGCGACGACATAGGGATGTAATTCTCTTGCTTCAACCCATTAGGACCCAGTGGTAGTGTTACATTTGGTGGCCGTAGAAGAGTTGCTCTAACCGAATCGGTTGCTTCATTCAGCCCATTCTCGTCCATGATAAGAATCCATCCAGTTGTGAGTTGAGAGGCACAACTGAGAATCGCTTCGAGAACACTCATATCGGATTGCCAAGGCCACAAGGAAACGTCCAGTTCGACAGGTGTAAGTGATGCAAACCTCGTTCGAACTTCACGTCGAACGTCGGTGACATAAGATGGAGGACAAACGAGTATGATTTCGCGAATCTGTTCAACACCGGTTAACAATGGTTCAAGCAGGTCCTTGACTTCGCCAAGGGTAGTAGACAAGACAGGCAAAATGGCGGTTAGTGACTGAGGTGGTATATAGTCCAAAGGAGTATCCGGTTCAAACAAGATTCTGGAGTGAATGGTTGGCGAGTTGAAGGGGTCATCTGTCGGTTGCAAAGGAAAGAGAAAAGCAGATAACAGCCATACGACAGAGAAGACAACACACAAACAAAGAAACTGCGAATTTCTAGACATTTTGTTGGTTTCCGAAAAAGCTATTAGTATCAGGTTCGCCGACGTTATCGAGCTCTTCTGGACCTCACGTGACCGTAAAATAGCATTACTATTGTGTACTACGAAGATAATATGTACTGTGTCTAATCAGTGCGTATGGCAGCCTCTGAAAGGAAAGAATGATTTAGAAGGAGCGCCAAGAAAAGAAAAAAGGGACACGAACTGAAAAACTCATATGATAGCCAACAGATTGCAGTGCTCGGCACGACAGTCAACACCCTCGGTGTCAACCCTCTTCCAAAGCCCTTGATACCGTCCTTTGCCCAAATGACACGAAAAGCATCCAGCATTCCGGTCACATTTCGAACATCGGCATCTTTTGCTGTTCCCCGGGTTTGTAAAATTGTTTTAGCAACGTCCAGTGGTGTCGTCACTGCAGCAGCGACGGCACCAGCAATTCCTCCAGCGACTACATGTGTGGCTGGCGAATACTCGTTCCGAGGATTCGAAAATCGTTTTATGTGTTCATACACGGTAAATTGGATAGCATTGAAGGGTATCGTGATGGCCAATGTGGTGGGATAGGATACGTAGAATGCCGATAAGCCTTCAGTGAGGTAGACATGACGGGCACAAGCCCATACATTCCGGAATTCAGACTGATGTAGTTGCATACGTTGTTTGACGACTGAGAAACCAAGGTTTTAAATCGAAAACAGGGAAGGAAAGAAAAGTTGAATAATTTCATACCATCGAATGGATTCATAAAAGCATCACTGGCTATGGTGGCTGACGCACCTGCCAGAGCTTAAGAAAGAAAATTTACCAGGGGTTAGTTTTTAAGATGAAGTGGGGACGTACACGTAGCAAAAACCTGATTCCCAGACTCGTTTCCTCCTGCCAATTCCTTCACCGCCTCAAGCGTGCCAAAGTGGAGTGCATGGGCTGGTCCTGCACCCAGAATAACGGATGAGACGCCTCGCCATAATGCCCTTAGCCCTTCTGTTGAGGATATCCGGGAAAAAGCATTGCCCACCCCAGTATACACGGCCAGTGGAGACGTCGCGAAGACCTGCATTCGTGTCTGTATTAAAAACAGAATGAGACCGTCGACTCTTAGACAACGAAAATAGAAGGACCTTGATACTGTCTATAGGAAACATTACAGCATGCTCAGAGATGCCGGCCTAAACGACATTCTCTTTAGTGTTCGAGTGGACGGATCAGTGAACGAGGTTCATACGAGACCTCCGGCAAACATATGAACCTAAGAAATGGGTTAGTGGAGGACGAAATAGAAACGAAATTAAACGTACAGCTAGACCAGCATTTGAAGGCAAGGACTCATACTCGATCTCATCTTGGACCATGGTGGCAGCCAAAAGAGTCTGCCTATTACAAATTTCGTAAGCGCCAACATCGGGCACATCATTATTGGTTGGTGTTCAAGCTAATCAACAGCCAATCAACGCATACGAATTTTGATATTCAATTTCTACAAGTCGCTCTACTACTATCATCTGTTCTATAGCTCAAGACTGCTGGTTGGAACAGAATGGGTTCCTCCAGCGCACAGATAATAACTTCCCATGTTAATCCAGTGAAATCCCGCGGGACAGACACCCATCTGCCGTAACTTACGCTGCGCCTTTTCCTCTTGTTCCCTTCTTCGTCTTTCAGCCTCTTCCTTAGCTCGTAATTCAGCCTCTGCACGCATTTTTGCCTGGCGGGCAGCTTCTGCCTTCAACCAAGCCGCCTGCTTCTGACGATCTAATTCTGCTTTTCTCGCCGCTTCTTTCTCTTGAGCTGCTCGTCGCTCCAGTTCACGGGCCTTCTCCTTTTCTTCCTCTTCCTTTCTACGTTGTGCAGCTGCTTTAGCTTTCACGTCGTCGATTTCCTTTCGGATTCGTCTTTCCTCAGCTTCCGCTGCCCGTTTCCGTGTGTTAAGCTCATTCCAAATAGCATCGGATACTCCAGGGTCCCGTCCATCAGATCCATTGTTCTGAGGTCGAGTATTATTGGCTTGCTGAGGTTCCACATTTCTCCCCCTACCGCGACCGCGACCACGATTGGCTCCACGCGGAGGATTCCCGCGCCCTCGGTTCATCGCAGTATTGGCTCTTGGATTCGCTTGAGACGTACTCGTTCCAACCGAAGTCGAGGGCGGAGGAGAAGGCTCCCGATCCTGTGTTTGCACTGGGAGATTATTGACTTGACGATGTTTCTTTGGAATTTTTGACCGTCGGTGTCGATCTTCAACCATCTTTTTTACAACTTCCAATGCTTCATTGCTGGATATCTTTAACGTGTCCTGAGTACTGTGATCCTGAAGAAGAGCCTTGCCGATCATCTCCTTCGCGAGGGTCACCATATCGCGAGCATTCCCCCAATCTGGCAGCTCTGCTAAATCCCGAAGTGATTCCTTTATCGCGAGCATAGAGTCGGACGACTCATCATGCCACCCTTCAAGCTCAACACATTTCTTCTTCACTTCCTTTTCAATGACTTTCATGCATTCCTCGGCTGTCATGTTTGGGAAAACTACCTGATGGGGGAAACGACTGGCCAGCCCTGTGTTAACCGACATAAGCCTATTCATGTCCTGCTCGTATCCAGCGAGTACAACCACAAGTTTTCCTTTGAAGGAGGGGTGTGTTAATAAACCGACCAGCTCGTCAATCGCCTCCTGGGCGAAGTGCCCTTCGCTCAGGCGATAAGCTTCATCAACAAAAAGAACCTTTCCAAGAGCCTTCTCGAAGAGTTTTCTTGTCTTTGGTCCTGTGTGTCCGACATATTGTCCTACAAGATCGGATGCCGAACATTCAAAAACTTCTGCAGATGACAGAAGGCCCATGTCGTAAAAAACATGTCCAACTTTACGCGCAATCGTGGTCTTTCCCGTACCTACGTTCGTTCAAGAAAAAGAAATGAATTATATGTTCGCTACCATCTTCGATTTTGACTTACCTGGAGGTCCTGTAAATATGAAATTCATTGGGATTTGATCCCGAGGATCGAGATCCCTAGCCTTACACACTGCCGCCATCTGTTGATAGTTCGCAAGCCTTTGTTTAATGGACTCGTGACCGATGATGTCCTCAAAGAGTTTGGCAAGATTTGCAGCCGCCTTCGCGTCGCGGTTGTAATCAGGATCAAAATCCTCGGGAATGAAGACAATGTCGATAGGCCTCTCTGATGCAGACATTTCCTTTCGACGTGCTAGCGCCCGTGTCTTTGCTTGAGTGATTAGGTTTTCCACTTCTCCCGCATTGCCAAAGTTTGGGCGATTCCTCATTCGGGCAAGGATGTCAATAACAGCTTTCTTGGCTGAATCTGTAGCACCCAGATCTTGGTCTTTCAGTTTAAGGTCCAAAATACGGCCCAGTTCATCATCTGTGAAGTCGTCGAAATTGAAGGCATCTTCGATCTTGAATCTTCGCGACAATCCTGGATTGACATTCTAGAAGAGATGGTTAATCCGATATGCGCGAGACAAAAGGAGCAACATACTTGAAACATTTCAACCATCTGGTCTCTATAACCTAGAAGCAAAACACAGCGATCCTCTCCCGGCGTGCTTTGCACTTCAGCCACGATGGTATCAATGACACTCGTCTTGAACTGGTTGGATTGGCTGCCATGGTTGGAATCATTTCCTCCGCCTCCGTACAACATGTATGCCTGAATCAAACTTTAGTGAGCTTCATAGTAATTCCGATATACAACCCTAACCTCATCTATGATCAAAACTTTGCCAACGGAATTGGCCAGTATTGCTTTGGTATTGGCTTCAGATGCACCAAGGACGGCACCCATAAAATCAGCGGGGTTTTTCAAAACGACTAGGAGACTTTCATGATTGCAGAGAAAAACAACGACCAACAATCTTACCTTCCCCATTGCTAAGCAACCCAATGTCTCCAAGGATTTGACCATACAACTTTGCGACTGTTGTTTTGCCAGTACCCGGTGATCCAAGGAAAACTCGATTAAGAGAAATTTCCAAGGGTTCTTTTTCTTGTAGTTCCCGCTTGTAGTTCTCTCCCATGATACTGACGAGACTGGAGACGGTGTCTTTCACTGCCTTGAGACCAATCAACGATTGCAGTTTTTCCCAAGCCTTGCTCTGGAGTATAGCAACAGAAGGATCGGGTCCAATAAGGTCTTGGTAAGTAAACAGGAAATCATCTGGTAGACCACCTTGCGCTCGCTCTTGAGTCAGACGAGAAGCCTGTCGCTCTTTAATTCTTGAGAGTATATTCTCAAGATCGCGCGCATTACCGAATCCAGGGTGTCCTCGACGTCGGCCCAGACGGCGAATCACTATGCGACCATACAATCCTTCGACGCCATCTTCGACTTTCATACACCCTGAATATGTTTTGTTGATCATGTTGACGAACATGGACATCAGTTCTTCATCTTGATAATCAGTAAAATGGAACTGGTACGGCACACGGCTTTTGAGACCTGGATT
>JAIUJM010000882.1:0-11687 GCA_026262225.1 Inosperma sp. D86 | reverse complement strand
GTTGAGCGCTAACATCAAGCGCCGAGTGTGAAGCAGGCCTTGCGCAACGTCCATAGGGTACCTTATTAGCGTCCTCACATGAATCTCTCACGATACCTAAAACGTTTTCCACAGCTGTTTACTTTGCATCCTTCTTATTAACTTCTTGATTCTTTTGCATGTGAGAGACCACTCCTTTCCTTAGACTGGTGGTTCGTATTATATGTGTTTTCTACACTACAAATTATGGAAAAGGGGTACAGAAATATCCGATATGTAAGTCTGTATGCTATGAACACTGAAATTGGAATATCTTCCACCATGGTGCATTGTGCAATGTGATTGGACAGGTATAGCTCTTCCTGCCAAGGGAAAGACCAAACAGATTTTATATCATTGGCTTGCTCAGGCTGTCTCGACTCCAATGCATTTTTCTTTCTCCAAACTCATCTCACTCATTTTCAACAAGCATGAACCTGAGATAAGTGCGTATACAGGTTGATCCCACCTGTCTAATCTCCAGTTGTAACCCCTATGATAGGCATATTAATGGTTCTTATTACAATTCATGAATACCTTGATCTAGAACTTATTCTTCTTGCTGGCATAGCTTGGTCTGAACGGGGCTGGGAAATCTACCATTCTACAGAAGCTGGAAGTTGGTGAGATCGCTACCATTACAGCGACCGATGGTCAGCGAATGTTTTAATAATCTTGAGCCTGACTGAGCCAGGACAACTTCAGAATTGACAATCAAGCAAGCGAAATACAAGGGCTTTGTGTTCTATATGTGGGACCTCGGTGTACAAGGGACTTATCGCAGAGATTGGAAACATTGCAAGTTATTCTTTTGGACTCTGTTAACTTGGTGTTCCTTGCTAATGACCGTGTCCAAATTCTATAGATCTCCACCACGCGCGTGCCGTCGTATTTGTCGTCGATTCGACCGATCGAGAGCACATTCGTGAAGCTAAAGAACGTCTCCACAAGATCGCGTCAGAGCATGACCTGCGCAGTGCCCTTTTCCTCATCTGCGCTAACAAACAAGACGTGGAGAATGCCATGACCGCCATTGAAATCACTGATAGCCTAAATCTTGAAGAATTTAGGCAGGAATGGTCTATCATGGTAGGTTTCACATCTTCTCTTGTTTGTTATGTTCACGAGCACACCTTGAACAGGCTGCAAGTGCCGTATCTGGAGAAGGCCTGCAGGGAGGTTTTGAGTGGTTGATCACCAGCTTGCGAAGTCGACTGACCGCAGAAGCCGAGCACTAAGGCATAAGACCCAAGGCTTTGATTTCAGTTCTCTAGGATTGACCTCCTTTCCCAGACTTGTATAGTATCAATTTTTTGTCAGTTTGTAGATATGCCCAGTACAGAATAACGAAATATGTTCAACGATTTTCACCAGGATAAACTCGGCCCACCGCTTCTGCCTCCTTCCGTCTTTTCTCCGCGATCTCGCGTGAAGCTGAATCCCGTTGCTGAGACCCATACCTCACCAACTTCTCTAGCAGTGCCTGCAACCTCTTTGGCTTCACTGCAGCATAGGATGCGTGCCTGTTCGTCGGAACAAGATATTCCTGAACCGTTCCAGTTAGCGGAATGGAGGTGGTCTGTCAAAATCGGTCAATCAGGTCAGTCCTGGGTCCTTGTCCATTAGACAACCAAAATGGAGGCCAAGTGGAAAAAGGCGGCCTTATTCGCTTACCAGACGTAATTCTGAGAATACGGAGGCAAGATGGGGCCGTCCGATTTGCTTGAGAATATCTTCCAGAAAATCGACGTCAATGAGAATGTTGGATATCGCATTTTCATTCATCATCGGGATATCCCGACCGGTTAGGAATGTCTGTTAGGCTTTCTTGTTAGCCGTACAACTTAAGCAAGTATAGCCGGTGGGTAACCACACCATGAGACAGTCGGCAATATAGCCCATCGCCCCCTTGTACGCATCTTCTTTGTACGCCTCCTTGATGACGAGCGAATCTACGACAGTGGTGAGCCAATTCACAAGCTCGTAGAGATACATGCTGGGCGACGTCTCGCGCGTCTTCGGTGTCCAATCGTATTCAGAAAGCTCAAAGCATTGGTCGAGTTTGGAAGATATGAGGCTGGTCATGCGCTGGAGAGAGTTGGAGATGGTGGATTCGAAGGCACTTGCTGCTGAGAGGTGAATTATGCCGCCTCGTTGAGTTGATCTAATTGATATCATGATTCTTTCTAATCGGAAAGCATTAAAATACGAGGAATTACCGTAGATTGGTGAGGGACCTCTCAAGTTCACCACAAGCAACCTGGAAGTGTTCAAGGTTGGTAATTATTTGAGCAATTTGCGCCATTGCCTGTGAAGTGGTTAGTCGTGTCGCTATAACTCCGCATATGCTCTTCGACAGTAGATTATCCAATGACTAATATAAATGTCGGTCAATTATGGAAAGTAATGGATCGCATTAAATTTTACCTTGCTTAAAAGTTCGTCGATATCCCGATGACGATGAGACATGCCATCAACGAATGCATAGAATTTTTGGATAAATGTCCGAATCTAATAGACCCGTACAATTCCTGGTAGCACATACAAGTGGTTACACTTACCTCAAGACAACATAGATAGAAGGTCCGCGACCATGGTAGGGGTAGACCAGGAGAAGCACTAGAAATGGTGTGTAGATGTTGATCCGGACAGATAAGGACTTGTGTACCCTGTGATCTCCTTCCTTTCCTTTTCACTTATCCATACAGCGTCAAGAATTTGTTCAAGTGTCATGTCTTCTTGAGCTCTCATTGCGTAATGTTCATCTTCGTTGACAATCTATGTAAAAATTGTAAGTTAAGCAATTGAAAGTTCAATGAGAGAGGACGTACGGTTTCGAATAGCATAGTGAATTGGCTTTCCAACAATTGAGCGTACTTCTCAAACAAAACGATAATGAAAGATTGTAGGGACATCGTAGAATACGAGTAAGTCTTTCAGGATAGTTAAGCAAAATTGGCGACAGATAAATTAAGCAGCTAACCTCGACAATCATGCTGAAGCTCGACAGATTCTCCTTTACTTTTAGGAATTGTTCTGGGTCGGTTTCTGTTCGTAGCGCATTCTCAATTGCAGTGCTCAGCCGACTGACGAGCCCATCCCAAAGTTCTTCAACATCTCGTAGAGAACGGAACGAGCCTGTTGTCTCGAGGACGTGAGCCTCGACAATGAAAAAACCCGAAATCTCCTGAATCAAGTTCGGCATGGAGGCAAGGGGTAGTGGTGTTGGCAAAATCAAATCTGATTGCGCCTAAACATGTTAGACTTTTCAGACTAGTAAATAAGGGAACTGAAAATATATACCGTTCGATCGGCTTGGTAAGACTTCTGCAATTCGCTTAGTGAATCCAGCGTTGTGTATATATGGATACATTGAAAGAGAGGCTTAAAGTCGACATGAAGCTTCTCATTATCCAGGACATTCGCTGTGGAACCACTCAGCAATTGGTTTAAGGTTGCAGCGACAGCACCCACTCTCGATTTTTTCGTACGTTACTCTTTCCACAGCACTTCCCACGCGATTAGGCCGTAAAATTGCGTCTTTCTCTCTTCGTTGCCGCCAACGCTTTGTTCGAGCTTCCATGGCCTCGACAGCCAAACGGCCTACCTCTGCACTTATGTTTCTAATTTCCAAGAGCCATTGCTTCATAGAGGCAGTAACAGCATCCTTGATCTGACTGCGAAGGGATGGTAACGAAGACAGTAGGTGTTGAAAGAACGGTGTTTGTGATAATGAGGTGGGCGGCATATTTTGAATGTCTTCAAGAGACTGAAGGAATCACCAAAAAAAAAAACTAGTTGAATTGGATGGTTTAGAATGCGACGACATAACGACACAAACCCTCAACGCGCTCCAATATTTCCCCTCTTTGATCATTTCACCAACGCGATCGACAACATCCAATACACGAAGACATGCTTGAAGGGTGTCAATGGCCTCATCGAGATTTGAAGCTGTCTTTTTCGACTGCAGTAGTGCGCGTTTCTTTTCAACCAAACCACCGCCTAGCTGGTTCACGCTTGCGTCCAAGGAAGATATGGTTTCCTTCATTCTGTCGGTGTATGACTTTACTGTGAATAAAGTCGACACAGAGGAGATGAAATCCTGGTAATTGTCACTGCATATTGTCTCGATCTCGGCATCCTTTGAATCTATGAGTGCCTGAATCGTCCTGAGATAGGCATCCTGTTGACGGTTTGTGAAAATCTGTTTGATAATTGGGCCTAATTGTTCTAGATTTTCGGAAGACGAAGAAGGGTCTAGTAAGTGGATTTGTTGAAGCTGTTGGTCGATTTGTTCCTGGGTAAACTGTTGTCTTCTGCGCGGAGGCATACTGGCTCCGTGTGGGCTCGGAGGAGAAATTATCCGACCACTTTGTTTGGCTACTTTCTCGATCCAAATAAAGTTTACGGTCACTTCTTGTCACCTGTCATCTCTAATTGTAGAACAGACGCGACGCAACATGTCTTTAGGAATTAATACGACTTTACGCGTCGATGCAATGTATGTCTTTATGTCGGCTTTCTTCATAACCGGGGTTGTACTCAATTGGCCCTATCAGCCTCTTTGATATGGATGGAACCCTTGTAGATTCTACCGCAGGTGTAATCGGGGCATGGGAGGTTTTCCGCCAATCATACCCTCATATCGATGTCGATAACATATTAAGCTGTAAGTAAATTGATCAAATCGTGTCACGAACCTCCATTTTTTCTCAGCATCGCATGGTATTCGCACAATCGATAATCTACGAACTCACCTCGGAATACAGGATCCCGAGATTCTAGGAGTATGTTAATCTTTTCTCGTAACCTTAGAGGCTGTATATTCTTTTTTTTCTCGTCTTAGAAGGAGGCAGAGCGTTTCGAGACAGCCATTGTGTCCACTGCATCCGCAGGTGGCTGTCCGGGGATTGTACTCTTACCAGGTGTCAAGCCAATTCTTGACGAGGCAGGTAGTCCAACAAACCCAAAGCATTCTGAATCCAAAGTCATCACAGGTCGCGCCGTACCGTTTTCTCCCGACACCATCTTGGGCAATCTGTACATCCGCTACTCGGGTTTATGCCAAATCCGCTTTATCTAGCGCAGGCATCACAGCGCCGGATGTCTTTATCACCTCAGAGGATGTTACCAAAGGTAAACCTCACCCAGATCCATATCTTCTTGGAGCACAGAAGTGTGGTGTCAAGCCTGAAAATTGTCAGTGTGTTGTTCAGCTCATCCATCGTGGACCTGTCGTGTATTGTTTTTCAGGTGTCGTTTTTGAAGACGCGCCTAGTGGTGTTCGCAGTGGACGTGCCGCAGGGTGTACAACCATTGCCTTGCTCACTACCCATTCTCGAGAACAGATCGAAGCTGCTCAACCGGACTTTATCGTTAGAGATCTATCATGGTTAGTTAGTCCCACTTCATTTTTGCCTGTTCCGGTGACATTCTCCGGCTTTTGGACTCCACAGGATCTCTGTCAGACGCTCCGAGTCGGGCCTTATTGTTACCATAAAGTCAGAGGAATGATCAGTTTATCTTTAGAGATGTTTATGTTTCTATGACATTATAAGATCATAGACTACGACCAGAAATTATGGCCCACTCCCCATTCATATGTATTCATCAAAGGAAAGATATGATTGGCCAATGACAAATGAAAATGACAAATGAGAGCAACGAGATTGTTTTACATAAAAAGGAGGGTATTCAGACTGAAGCCAAGCGTAGCGCAGCAACATAGGGATAAGTATGTAATCAACTGGAAGAAAAGAAAATATATGCCAAAAGAAATGATGGCTATCATTTTTCATTTTTCATTTTACTCAGTACTCAGTCTCTTCTTCTGCATCGGCAGAATCTGTTCCAACCTCTTCATAATCCTTCTCGAGGGCGGCGAGATCTTCACGAGCCTCTGAAAATTCACCCTCTTCCATACCTTCGCCAACATACCAGTGCACAAAAGCACGCTTCGAGTACATAAGATCAAATTTATAGTCTAGAAAGCACTGTTATTCACGCTCAGTCGTAAAGTGAAAGGCTGAACGCACCAAGACGACCCCAAGCTGCGGAGATAGCAGTCGTATTTGACAGCATGCAAAGGCTGCGAGAGGTCTTTGCAAGGTCACCACCAGGAACATAGGCAGAAGGTTCATTGCAAACTCCCAGCTTGAAACCAGTCGGGCACCAATCAACAAATTGGATGGTCCGCTTCGTCTTGATGGTCGCAACAGCAGCCTGGACATCCTTTGGGACAACATCACCACGGTAAAGTAAGCAACAGGCCACTTAGATTTCGAAATATGTTAGTTTAGGACAAACAACAGCATGGCTGCAGCGAAATAGGATGACGTACTGTATTTACCCTCCTTTGGGTCACATTTCACCATCTGATTACCATTCTCGAAGCAGGCGAAGGTCATCTCAGCGACAGAGTTCTGCTCATGGGTGGCCTTGTCTGCTGAAAGTAAAGGGGCATAGGTAGCAAGAGGGAAGTGAATACGAGGGAAGCTAGAAAACGAAACAGCCCTAATTTTAACCATTTGTGAACGAAATGTGTCAATTTCACTTACGGTACCAAGTTAGTTTGGAATTCGTTCAGATCGACGTTGAGCGAACCATCAAAGCGGAGGGAGGCAGTAATTGACGAGACCACTTGGGCGATCAAGCGATTAAGATTGGAGAAACTGGGAGAAACGACGCCCAGCCTCTTCTTGCAGATGTCGTAAATGGCCTCATTGTCAACCTGGAAACCTTGAGTAACCTCATGATCTAGAGGAAATAGCCACCATACCATAAAAGAACAATCAGAATGCTCAAGAGTCGTATGTGTGGTCAAAACCGAATTGTATGGTTCCACAACCGAGCTGGAGAGCTGAGGCGCAGGGTACACGCAGAACTCGAGTTTCGATTTCTTACCGTAATCTGTCGACAGCTTCTCCATCAACAGGGCGCCGAAACCTGAACCAGTTCCACCGCCGAAGGAGTGGAAGACAAAGAAGCCTTGCAGACCCGAGCAGTTGTCTGCCAACCGTCGCAACTTATCCATGACAGGGTCGATGAGCTCTTTACCCACAGTGTAATGGCCGCGGGCATCTTAGTTACACAAGAGGAATCGCGGGTGAGGCTCAGTTGAAAGGACACATGGCAAAAATCGCTCACAGTTGTTGGCAGCGTCTTCCTTACCAGAGATCAGTGTCTCTGGATGAAAGAGAGACCTGTAAGTGCCACTCTTCACATCGTCGATGACTCCAGGCTCCAGATCAATGTAGAGAGAACGAGGAACGTGCTTCCCCGCTCCAGTTTCCGAGAAGAAAGTGGAGAACCCGCTGTCAGACGCTGAGGGCGAACCTTCCATAAGACGACCATCAGGCTTCATGAAATATGGTTAAACAATATGAAGTTCATGTATCAAATGGTCAAATACATACGCTCAATCCATGCTCTAACGTGTAAAGTTCCCCTGTTTACAGCAAATAGCCAATTAGATGGAAGAGGCATATACAGGTTCGGTCAAACACTAACAGCAAGCATTGCCAATCTGGACGCCAGCCTGACCCACGTGGAGAGAAATAACCTCACGCATAGCTTCGTATGAGATGGAAACAGGAGTTAATGAGACGACGGAGATAAGTGTGGTCTGAGGGCAACCCACCACAAAATTTGTTTGACGCTCCTCTTGCCTTATCTAGTTGTTTGGCCCTTTCTATCACAACACCACCAATCCCAGTGGTGGCGTTGAAGTTATGTCATTCATAGTTCAGAATGGCAGAATATCGTCCATATTACTGTAGAAGCGTTGCTGTACATGTCTTAGCATAGTGACTTGCAATAGGATTTCTTGCGTGTTGTTTCGCAAATATCCGATACGCCACTGATCCCAAACTGATCCGTAAGAGTAGATCTTCTGCATAGCCCAGGAAGCGAATTGTGAATTTACTTAAATTTAGTCCTTAGATGTTGTGGAAGTTGTGCTTCGCGAGGAATAAAGTAGATCGATTAAGCTGCGGCTACGAGTGCATGTAGATTATAGATCTCCTGTCGTACAATATAATATACCTCAGATACATTTCCTTCCAGCTCAATTTTACCTTTTGCCAATTTCCGAACCGCAACAGATCCCTCCAGAGATTCTGAAGACGAGTCCGACGTGCCACATATGAGCACACCTTCACCAACAAGTTCAGCTTGAACGCCGACAGAAGCTAGTCTCGACTTGAGCGCTGTCAGCTTTAGCTCGCCAATCATCGTTGAATGTGGAAGTGGTACTTGTCGCCGGGAACCAAGTGTCCGCGGTTGGGTAGGTATTGATGCAATAACGGCGGGGTTTGTGCTGGGGCCGATCGATGAAGCAGGTTCAAGAGTTGGAATAGTTGATGTCGCGTGGGTAGTGATGCAGCCTCTGACATAGGCAATCTCGTTGTCTTCAAACTATGATAAGGATGTTAATGCATAAGCGCATCAACAGAGGCATCTATTCATACCCGAGATATCTTCAAGGATGCAAGTAATTCGTCACTGAGGTTGATCGAGAAACTATTGGTCTGATGACCAATAACGATGCTTTCGCCGTTTTGAGGGGCAAAAATGTTTTTGGTCATCGAACGGATATTACTACATGCCTCAACAAGAGCATCTGTTGCATGGTCTTTGGCATGCACAAGAATCTGGATGCATTTGAGTGAGGAACAATAGAGAAGATAATACAAAGTACCATTTTTCGAGGGTTGATTTGAGGAACTATACTTTTAACTGCTCGACCATCATTGAGTCCATCCATGTCAATGAAAAGTAGTCGACATGCAAGCTGGATCTCTACTTCGCTTGACACGTATTTAGAGGGAGGCTCCTTGTTGGTTTTCTAATAGAATGATGAGGATAATGTTGATGGTTGAACTCTAGGAATCACCTTCGATTCCTCCTCAGCTGCCTTGCGTTTATAGTCCTTCACTTCTTCACTTTCGGCTTCTTCTTCCAAAGCCTTACCCTTCCTCAGCCACATTCCTACATCAACGGTCTCTCCATAGTCATCTACTCGCCTCTTTTTCTCAACATATGGGAACATCCTGAACCTTGGACCTTGCCCAGTGTTTTTGAAAAAGGAAGTTGATTTCGAAACGTTGCCTTTTAGATAGATATCGAAGGAGAGCATTTGCTTGGTCAATCCTTCGTCTCCATCCAACCAATCAGCTGAATCCAATCCTTTATCTGCATTTATCTTCTTATTCCTTGTCTTAACTTCTCCAACGATATCCTCTCCTGAATCCATCGTATCTCCAGCAAGCGCATGCCGGACTTCTTCATCATCTTCCCCATCTGAATCAGATTCCGAATCCGAATCATCGGCATCCGCCTCTAGCATTCTCTGGTTTCTCGCCATGGCTGCCTGCTGTGCTGCTTCTTTCTCCCGAGCCGCCTTCTCCTTTTGCTGATATATCTCCAATTCCATACCAGAGAGCGGGACCTTACGGTTTATTCGCAACTTGATGGTGCCGTCCATCATCACATTTCGTCCAATTTTGCCTCTGTCCCATTTGTCCTCCGGACGTTGGGAGTCGTTCCATTTGTCGAAGAGTGCACGTGCGAGTGTACCTTCTTCTCCTCTGGCGGTGAGGAGGACCACATTATCAGGAACGGCAGCAAAGTCTTGAAAGAGGTGGCGTGAGGGTCCATGCGAGAGCGAGGCAGGAACTGCAAGAATAAGTTTTGGATCTTTGGAAGAATAGGTCTGAAGGAGAGCTTGTGGGTTCGGAAAAATTTCAAGGTGTCTAATCAAAGAAAATGAATAGGCGATAAAGGCAGAACGGAAATACAGGCGCCTACTTGAATCGTAAAGCAAAGGCACCAAGGGCATCTTCATCACCGTCATCGTCTCTTTTCCGTTTGTTCGTCTGGTTTTGACGAGAGTTTGTCCCATCTTCTCCTACATCTTCCTTGCTAATTGTACCTCCGAGCCATTCCATCATACTTCTCACGAACGTCAACATTTCGCGACCAGTACGAGAGAGGAGGCATATAGGATATCGGAGGCGAGAATAATTCCAGTGTTGATCTAGTAGTACTAGAAGTTCTAAGATGCGAGTGCTCGAGTCACATGGTAAGAGGAGAGATGAACGGGATTCAGATAGTGTGGCAGTGATGGTGTCTAGAAAAGAAATATTAAATCTGGAATGTCTAAACAAATGAAACCTAACATGCCCATGAGAGCGGCATCTCGATCTTTCCTTCTACTAGTAATGACTGATGCACGGTCGGCATCGGTAATGAGAAGGTCGGGTCGTGCCAGAGGCTCGAAAATTCCGCCTGCAGCTTGCCGAATGAGTATAGTTCCGTCCAAATGTCTTTCCTTCATATGGTTCATGTTGACTGCGTAGATAATTGTTCCAGACGAGGGTGAACGAATCTTCCATATTGTACCACCGAGTGAATGGCCAGCATTAAATGGGGTGATCGTCAAGCCTTGACACTTTCCTAAGAACATTTATAGCTAGGCCAAGAACAAAGAAAAGATGTAACACACCCTGGAGGTGAGTTGGTTGGGAATATCGCAGTGTATTCATCGAGTCAAATGCATCCTGAACCTCAATTACAGTTGGTATGCACTTTCCTGTGGGATTCCACTGAGATTGTTCTTCCAAATCTGGGCCCGAAGCATCATCTTTGTTGAGGGCATTATCTACCATTTCATCGCCAAACTGTTCTTCGTCGCGAAGGCCTTCTACGTCTTCGGTAACAGCTATTCGACCCATAGCTTGCACAGGTAGCGTTGTGTACGCGGGGGCTTTGAGGCCCCATCTGGAGTGTGCCCAAGGATACAAACCACAGTGCGCCAAGTCACCATGAGATATTAGGACTAGATCAATAGTTGGTGAAACTCTATTGAAAACATCTCAGAAACTGTTCACTCGAGATAATTCAACCACAAACTGTTGGAGTGCTTCACAATAAGTCTTCCACGGAGGGATGTCCGTCTTTACTTCTTCAATAGAAAACGGTGAAGCCTCCGGAGCCCAGTCAGGCGACCCACAGTCTATTAGAATTCTAACATCATCAATTTGCAGCAAATAGCAAAGCGGTGTCGTCCTCGATTCTCGCGCTGCCCCCGACAAAGGTGTGAAGGTGATCATAAGAAGCTTGCTGACATAAGCATACAAGTACCATTTGGGTAAAGATGTTTGGCTGTATCCATGACGCATAACAATGCAATTACTCTATGTAGCTTGTACCACGAATTCGTTTTGGAAAGTTTGTGCTGCACTATCTCGTTACTATGTCTTCTGCGTCGCGATATTGCGGGCCTCCTGACTCTGGAAAAGATAATTTTCTAGATGTTCCAGGTCATGATAGGTTCTGCGCCAGCTTAACGCAATATAGCATAATTTCCAATGAAGTTACTGGGACACCTGAAACGTACGTGATTAAGGGCTACTCTTGTATGGTGATGATTTTCAATGCATTTTCCTTCCATCACAAAAATCTGAAGAAAGACTGTTGGTTAATCCGCTGCTTTACGAGTCATAGATACCATGAGGGGTGAATATGAGTAGGCCAATGAGATGCAAGCCAATGAGATTAGATAGTTTGCATCGTGCCGACGCACAGACCAATCATATTTTGACAGCCGAGTAGCGTGGGAATTGGAAAGAGTATAATTCTAAGTGTTGGCTGATTTTCCTCTGTCC
>JAIUJM010000881.1:0-11695 GCA_026262225.1 Inosperma sp. D86 | reverse complement strand
AAAAAATGCATTGGACGTACATATCCTTGGAATATCCACATGTAGCGTGCTTAAAGAGTTTGCACAGCTTGCAATAAACTGTGCCACGATTCCAAGATCAGGTCTGGTATCCAGAGACCAATCCCTCGGCAACGCAAGCGACTGCAGCTTGCACTTTTCTACCCAAGGAATCATTTTTCGTAAAACCAGATTCGAGCCTTTAATGATGGAAAGAGACTCGAGCGAATGACAAAACGGGTGCAACGTGATCTTGTTCGAATTAAGTTTCCAACATTTGTGAAATGTCAGTTTTCTCATCGTCTTCGTCTCCAGGAACGGAAAGCCCTCGACATGTGCGAGGGACAACTCATTCATAGAGGGCAAGGACAAGCACTTCAAAAAGGCTCGACGAAACGGTTTGGGCAGAACCGTCCACACGCATCGTCGACGATTTGCTACTGGAAAAAGTTCCAACTTCCTCACTGAACAGAGACAGTGCAAAACGGATGAAACTTCGGCCAGATCTGTAGCATCAAAGCGAGGCTTGCGTGGAATAACAATTTTCAGGGTGCGGACGTAGCTCGCAATTCGGGAAGTTATAGAGAGGACTTGACTGAATTCGCAAGATCGAAGTGCATATGTGGTGTTGTCGCTATTCTGACGGCAGTCGTCTTCCGAATCATAAAGCGTGATGGCTGCGTACAAATATCGTTCAACTGCTTGAGAGAGAAAGGGGTGACTCAGAGAACATGTTTTGAGAGTGACAAAATCTGAGTGCAGGTAGCTGAAGATATTGTCGAGAAGTTCGGGTGGAAGCGCCATAATCCAAAGTGATGGGTCTGGTTCGAACGTTGAACAATATATTACATCTGGCAAGTCCACATTTCATAATAAACATAAACATCCTTTGTTATAGTTACAATTGTTATACTTATCTACACTAAGGCTGTCAAGCACAATACGATAGGCTGTGCAAGGGGTTCCCATTACGTTGTAGTCGAGGGGCGATGTGGAGGGTACCATGAATTGCCTAGTACATATCAATTGCAACCCGAACTCTCAAATTGAGCTTCCGAGGCGTTTTCCTGTACGACGAGTTGCCACCAATCCATCCAATCCTTTTTCTGCTCGGTCAAAATATATTCTGGGATGAAACTCACGTTATCCAAGTTTGGAAATATACGGTACAGAAAGGAGGAGAGTGTGGTAGCTGTATGTCTTGAACCTAGCCAACTACCAGGCAAACGGTGGAACGTAAGCGATCTCAGGTTGTGAGGTTTGTATGAGCCATCAGGTTGGGCCTCCATGCCAGTCGAATCAGAATGAAAGATCGGGATTACAAGGTTGGAAAGATTTGGACAGGCATTTGCAATTGTAATCAACGCTAAAACTGATAGCGCCTTATCAAGGATCTCATCCATTACCTGATTAATGGAGAGGTTCCGGAGATTCAACCATTGCCTTTCGTAGCTGAAAAAATCGGCCAGGTCCACCGTTGACATTCGAAGCTTGAAGGAGCGGATATAAAGAGTTTCGAGGTGCGGGAAAAGGTTGCGGATAGGACTGAAATCTCGAACGTCCATGGAGAAAGAGCCGTCCGTATGTATGGATAATGTGCGCAACGTATGGTGGCCACTGATGGCAAGTTGTGATTGAGCGAATCGTTGCACATTAAATGGAAAGTGAGTCGAGCGGATGCACCCAATTCCCATATCTTCTAAGCAAGGTGCATGAAGCACGCCTAGAAGCGTTTGATATTCGCTAACCTTGCCATTCAGGTGGAGATAGGTTAGTGTTGCAAACGTGATTGCGGGCTGATTTGTTGAAAATTCAACCTCGGCATCATTGGATTCTTGGACAAATAACGCGGTGCAGACGAGTGTCAACGACTTGAGGGAAGTCATGGACGAAGAGCATCGCTACAGAAAGCTGAGGAGGGATATGCCCGAGAGGGCGTTGCTTAGCGTGAGGTGTTGAACGTTATGGAAATGAGGCAAGACCTCAAAAGTAACGGAGGTTAAATAACCTTGGATCTTGATGCTTCTGACATGCAAAGATCCAGCAGCGATCGTCTTGTAGAAAGACGCAGCCAAAATTTCGGAAGATGGTCGAGGATTCAAGGTGCCATGAAAGCGAATAGTCTCAAGGTTAGGCGAGGAGATGGGAAAGAAAATGGAGTCTGTAAGTCTGTCCATAATAAATAGATGACGGATGGATATAAAGGCTCCTAGGTCGTTGAGTTTGGTGAAGACACCCATGAGGACATTTTCAGGTATTCTCCTGAGCAACGGAGTGTTGTTGTCAAAATAAAGGACTCGTATGTGCCGTGTGTAGAACATGGCTCGATGGGTGTCGATATCATTTAAGATAGCGTTGGTACCAGTAAGAGCCTGGGTTTCCTGGGAAAAATACGGTCCTTTCTCTCCTTCAGACACTGAGGCAGAGAGTACTCACGGGTTTCGAGTTTCTTTGCCCTGACGGATCGAATCCCAGAAGCCTGTAAATTGGCCATAACGGCATCACAGACCAAAGAGTCCTTAATACAGCTTCGGCAAAGGATCTCGAAGTTGTCGAGGCCAAGACAAGATTTTGTCTAGTCACAAATAAGAACTTATCGTTGTAGATAGGCGAATACGTTGAATTAGGAACAGACGAAGGACCAAGAAACTGGAAAATATTTTCCAGTAAATCGATGTTTTCAAGGACCTGTGTGGTTGCCATCGTTGAGAGGAAGTTGAAACTAGATGCAAATAAGAGAAAATAACATTGAAGTTGTACACTCGTGGTAAATTACAATTACATTGCGGTTTCAAAATATAGCCCCTCTCGAAGGCAGAGCGACTTCAACTGAATTCAGGAACATCAAACAACCCATCGCGGTCTATATCCAATGTCGTGAGTTTTTGTGAGCAGTTCAAATCCAAAACTGATTCTTACCTTTGCCATGTGCATAGATATAGTCCTTCTCTTTTTGCCTCAAATGTCTGAGCAAACTGCTCTTTTCATGCGAATATACCGCAACGCGTGAGTTGACCTGCCCACCACCTTTGATCGCAGCCATCGCAACGGTGAAGCGGTCTGTGCCGTTCGAGATCATCATCTGATAAAAGTGTTGATTAGGCCTGAAAAGGTAAACAAAGTTGAACAACAAAACATACATCAAACGGTGATGTCGTTGTTCCTTCTTCTTGATACCCGCCTACCACAACTCTTTCCATGTTAGGCCGTCCGAAAAGCAATCCCTTCACCTCCATTGGGTACCCGTGATAGTTGACCACTATGGGTTTATCATTGGTGAACAACGCCTGGAACGCATCCACAGTAAGAGAATGAGGATGGAGACCGGTGTCTGCAAGAACGAAAAGATCGGTAACATTTACGACGCGAACGCGAAGGTCTGGTGCAAATTTGCGAAGAAGAGCCGCCGCCGCTATAACTTCAAATGTAACTTCAACACCAATTCCGACGAGGACACTATACAAGGAAAAGACAACTCTAAGCGAAAAGGAAGGGACAAAGAGGAGAAAAATTCATACACGTCAGGATCAACGCCGCCATCGACGCTTGCAAATTTCCAGACTGATGCACCGGCAATGCAATGCTACATTGATAACCGATTTTGGTTAGCACTCTCTTTTCATGTAAAAGAAAGCAACTTACAGCATCCGCCTCTTCAGGTGACAACCAAACAGGAGTGGGTTGCTTGCTTCCCACCATCAAGTTGACATATTTGTTGGCTCTCAAGCAATGTGAAACCGTGCTCAAGAAGCAATTCGCGTCAGGAGGCAAATAAACCCTCGCAAACTTTGGTTTCAAATCCAGTACGGCACCTATGAAACTCGGGTTTTGATGGGAGAACCCGTTATGCTCTTGACGGGTCCAAGTAGACGTCTCGATGTAGTTCAAGGAACCGATGGGAAGATCTTTCCTCCAACGCGTTTCGTTGGCCATTTTGATGAACTTGGCATACTGGACCATCATCGTGTGGACGATACCTAGAAAAGCTTCATATGAAGGGAAGAGACCGGTTCTCCCGGTGAGGGTGTATCCCTGGAGCATGCCCTGACAAGTGTGTTCCGAAAGGATCTCTATGACGCGGCCGTCTTGACCGCGTGAGGGTGCATCCCATTGGAAATTTCGTGAAGTGACGTCAAATACGGCGTCTAATTTGTTGGAGACGAGCTCATCGGGCGAGAAGATACGGAATGTCTTGGGGTTTCTGGGACATTTGCATTAGAATTTAGGAGGCAAAAGAAGACAAGGGCTCAACGTACTTCTCAACGACCATGCGAATGAACTTGCCAATCGCTTTCATACAGCTCTCCTGCGACCCTTTTAGCACCCCAAGTTTCTTCCAATCAGGCGTCGCAAGCGGCGTATAGTTGGCATAACTCTCCTTTCGTTGGCCCAGTTTTTTCGCATTTACATCTGGGACGATTCGCAAGATATCCTCGACGGGACCACCCGCTTCAGTGAATAATTCTTGCGGTTTATATGAATCAAGCCAGTGTTGTAACGCCTCGAGTTCTTCTTTGGATGTCTTGGCATTAGGAAAGGGTACCTGGTGCGAACGGAACGACCCCTCGATGTACTCCCCATGGAACTCCTTCGGTCCTGAATAACCTTTCGGTGTCCGGAGGACCAACATTGGCCAACGTGGCTTGATAATAGGCTTCCCGCTGCGGGCCGCGTGCTGGATTTTTTTGATCTCCTGGAATGCCCAATCCATTGAAGCTGCGAGGTCGTTGTCGATGTTGCCCAGGTCCTCGACTACCCGGACCTGATACCCATATCCCCTACTCGAGGATCAGACCAAACAAATAACGATGAAGTCTGAACAAGGCTTACGTGAAGAGGGCCACGATCTCCTTGTTGTCCATAGTCCCAAAGATTGTACGCTCCGAGATTTTAAAGCCGTTTACATGCAGAATTGGGAGCACCGCACCAGACTCTACAGGATCGATATATTTGTACGCGTGCCAGGCTGTAGCCGTCGGACCTGTCTCGGCCTCGCCATCACCGACAACGCAAGTCACAACGAGGTTTGGATGATCCATTACTGCGCCAAAGGATACGCTGAGAGCATACCCAAGCTCGCCTCCTTCGTGGATACAACCTGGAGTTTCTGCGTTAACATGACTAGGAACGAAGGAAGCAAGTTAAGGCATTAAGTATTGGACTGAAATATGTCTAACGCACCTAGGGAATCCTCCGGGGACACTAAAAGTGGTGATGAGCTTCTTCAGCCCATCATAATCCCTGGCGTATTCCGGAAGGAAGGTGCCGAGGGAGTCTTCGAGCCAAAGGCAAGAAAGAATAGCAGGTGCCCCGTGTCCGGGACCTACGACGTACAGTGCATCTTGCCCTGTCTTGCGGATTATTCTGTTGAGATGGGCATAGACCATGGTGAGTCCGGGGCAAGTACCCCAATGGCCCAGAAGACGATTCTTGATATGATCGTGTTTAATTGGCTCCTTGATGAGGACATTATCGCTGAGGAAAATCATTGCTAACAGACATTGTCAGTACTTGTCTTTTATTCGATATAAGTGGAACGACTCACCTGCTGTAATGTAGTTGGCAGCTCTGCAAAAGAGCTGCACGGAACGTAGCTCATCTTCGGGCAGATAGTCCTTCGTCTTGAGCTTGACGGAAATGTCCAAGACGCTATCCGGTATAAGCGAGGGTTCTGCAGGTGGGTTCGGTGTTAGTATAAGCTGTCCTGGCATGTTTCAGTGTTGGAGGTTCCTCCACCTGTACATTTTATAGATTTAATCTATTTTTAAACCGCAGGCATGTCATATGGGAGTTCCATAATTCGTAGGGACATTTGCAATGCCAGAAGGGCCCAGGTGGTCCATAGTCTGTCGAGATTTTTTTGCTGTATTACCATGTTCAAAGGCGCCCAGCTCTAGAACGTAGTTGATACCATGGGTGGTCTAGGCTGCAACTGGACAACGTGATCACATAGAGACTAGGTCCACTTGCTCATGATCACTGGGCCAGACAGGTTCGAGGCGACGCTGGTGATAGTTATCTCAACGCAGTAGCAATCTAGACAGACGTCCGCAAGCAACAAGCTTCAGCTTCAAAGGGCCAAGCCCAGGGTAATTATGTAAGCAACCATGGTCCTCATCCTCGCATCAAATGCGGGATCATCTTCTCTGAAAGTCGCTCTATACAGAGTCGTCAACGTCGACAGAGATAGCACACTCAAGCTCATCGTGTCCGCTTCTATTTCCTCTATATCTTCGCCACCCGCTAAATTCTCATTTGAATCCGAAGATAATGTCAAGAAAGAGTCGATCGACTCTGCCATTCATGACCATGCCACTGCGTTTGCTCATTTTCTTGACAAGCTTCAGTCAGAGGCATCCATAGAACGCAAAGACATACGTTACATATGTCATAGGGTTGTCCACGGAGGCGATTACATTCGTCCGGTGGAGATAACACAAGAATCTTACCATCACATTGAAGAACTATCGGATCTCGCCCCTTTGTGAGTCATATTGTACACAACTCGTCTTTCAATTTTATTCAATTTTTTCTGTCAGACACAATGGGGCTGCGCTTTCCGTTATTCTAGCCTGCAAAGAAGCCCTTCCACAGGCCAGGTCGATTGCCTATTTTGATACTACCTTCCACAGCACAATTCCCGCTTATATTTCGACTTATGCCATCGACCAAGAGATAGCTACGAAACGGGGCCTTAGGAAATACGGGTTTCATGGCCTTAGCTGTACGTTTCTCATTTATTTGTCTACATATTCCTCGTTGAAAGTCCTGAGCAGATTCCTTCGTTCTTCGCGCCGTGTCTAAATTTTTGAACAAGGTCCGTCCAATTGCCTACTTTCCGTTTTCCGGAGAAACATTGACGCTGTCTAATAGCCTCCTACCTCCCTGTCACTCATTGTTCTCCACCTGGGCTCGGGAGCATCAGCATGTGCCATCCGTTATGGCAAGTCTTTGGACACGTCCATGGGACTCACACCTCTACAAGGCCTGCCCGGAGGGACACGCTCCGGCTCCGTCGATCCTTCTCTTATTTTTCACTATGCGAACCAAGTCGATCAGATCACGAAGGACCCCATCGGCGTATCAGTAGCCGAAGATATCCTAAACAGGAAAGCAGGATGGAAGTCGATCTGTGGAACGACGGATTTCGGGGTGATAGTTCAGAAAGCTGAACTGTCAACTGAAGAGGACAAAGAAGAAGTTGTGAAAAGGAACCCGTACCGACTCGCCTTTGAACTTTTTATCGATCGAATTATTGATTATGTTGGTGCGTATCATCTGAAACTCGACGGGCAAGTCGATGCCTTAGTTTTTTCGGGCGGTATCGGTGAGCGGAGCCCGCAGCTGCGTGGCATCGTGGGGAAAAAGGTAGAATGCTTGGGTTATACACAGGTAGACAAGGAGAAAAACGAGACAGCAGGCCGGGTAGATGAGGACGTTGACGAAATTTCTAAGAGCGATCCAAGCAAAGGCAGCGGGAGGGTCCTCGTTGTGAAAACAGACGAACAGGTTTGACACTACTTCTATGGTCGATTGTTTGTTGACGTCCTTTCTGTAGTTCGAGATGGCGAGGCAATGTGCGATTGATCAAAAACTTTACTCTGAAAAAGAATGACGCAAACCGAGGCTGTATTAAAATGTAATTCATCAGATCAATAGATCCTTTTCTTACTGTAAAGTGATAGAAAAGAATTTCTCTATCATGAAAATTATTTGCCCGATTTTGTGACCAGGTTCCGAGTCAACACCCCGAAAAGTGCAGAAGCTTTCTTATAAGTTGACGTCGTGTGTGTCTTTCAATAAGATTTACTAGCTTTGGCAACGCAAGCATATATCTAGTAATACTTGTTAAGGATAGATGGCATATTCGCGAAGTCCAGGATCGATCGTTGTTAATTGAGTGGTGTTGCCATTTTTGGATTTGCTTGGAAGTGCAGCACATGGCCACATGACGTTCGTCTCCCATGCCCATTCTTAATGAATATCAAATGAGCATATAATTGTGTGTCATTATTAAAATTATAAACTATGAGAGATAAGATATATTAAAACGTTATTCCTTAGTCGATTAAGAACGAATGATATACTGTACACCAGACGAACAAAATTGAAAAATATAAATATTTGAAACATTTGCAAAATGAGTAATGTTGTTTACCAGTCCCAACTTTGGAAGACAAATCCTATTTACCCAACCAGCTGTTATTAGTATTTCGCTTTACAAATCTTTTGATGCCGTTTCCAGACAGCAGCAGTTGTGAAGCCTCTGTCACAATAAGGGCATACCATATCAGTTATTCCATAATGTGACTTCAAGTGGTCTGCGTAAAATTGAAAGAAATGTCATTCCAACCAGACCAGACAAAAAGTACTGCGGACACGTACTTGTCAAGTTATGTTTTCGGGTAAAATCTCCCTCACAACCTTCCACGGGGCACTTGAACTTTGGAGGATTCTTTCGTCTCTCTTTGCTCGCGTTGCGAAGTCTCGCAGTGGTGACTTGATCTTTCGAACACTTCATGATGAGTGTGTCGCTAAAGTTACCTTCGGAATGGGAGTTGTCGGTGGCATTGGATAAATGGATGGATGGAAGAGAAGGTGGTCGTGGTGCAAAGGCATCTACCTGTATCTCTTCCATCAAGGTAGCAGGGATGCTAGGAGGCGCTGATTGGAAGCGGTAGTCCTCCTCCCTCGGTAGTCTCTGTGGTAGAGGGCTTTCGTAATAGGGGATCCAGTCGCTCCTCTGTTCGTTCACATGCCGTGGGATGTTGTAATAGCTACCACTTTGCGGCACCTGTACTTCATGGGAAATCATTTGTTCCTCTATGTCGTTATGCATGGACATTCCAATAGTTGATGGACCTGGACCGTACAATGTAAGCAAACAACAAAAAAATCAGTTATGGTAATTCGGTGAAGACTTGCCTGGTGCCATGCTGGACGGAACTGCCGAGAAAACTGGGGTTCTCCTTGTATGCCAGGTGGCAGCACTGGTCGTTCTGGATGGCCCTGGAAAGGTGGTTTCCTCAAAGTGAGAAACTTGGAAGTCGGTCATTTCAGTCGGCTGTTGATCTGGGAGTACCAATAAATGATTATAGGATTAAGTTGTGCTGTAAAGATGTGTAAAATACAATCTCACCAAATGTGTATCCAGTGAGAGATGATGTCGAGCTCCAGGCATCATGACTTGTTGGTGGTGGACAACTACCAGAGCGGGTTGGTGTTTCGAAAATAAAAGATAGGTCAAAAAACTCTTACAAGGGCATGCGGACATTATCATGGTGAGGATTGGAAGACATGAAAGACTGAAAAGTGGCCTATTAAATTTTATATACGGTGTCCGGCGCTAGTAGATCTATCAGATACCCTGGATGGTTGACTGGCATTAATCCTGCCGAGACTTTGTTTCGATAAGACCTACTACAGGAAAGACCCTCACGTCCATCAGTCAAACGAGTTAGCGGCCATGTCCGGCCATATCCGAGTTGGCCAATTCTTTCATTCAACTCTTCAGAACTAGAAGTCGGCTAGATGATTCCGCTGTCTTCGCAGTGAGGCTCAAAGCCAGACCACTTCAATATGCTCGGGAGTAGAGGAGGACAAGACGTACAGAATGCCGAAAGAAATACACCGGCAGGGTACTAGCAACCAGTGTTTCGCAAAATGATGCTGTAACAATGTAATGGTCCCTTGATCGTCGATGAAACCAGCAATCATCTTACGTGCAACATATTAATCTGGCCAATCACCTTTGCCCTCGTGTGAGTGTTTATCCTATAGACCCGGAATCATGTTCAGATCCGCCGCCCAAGAATATTTATGGGGTTTTGGTGATAAAATACGATACCCTTTTATCTCTAAATCGTTGGAAGGTGGATCCTTCCGGTTCCGATCGCAGTGATGCGATCATTTTTTTCAGACTTAACAGCTGATGGCATATACAATATTTTTTTTAATTCCTTTCGAACTTGCTGGGTAACGTCGTAATGGTGTGGTTTTAAGATGTAATATCTGGTCGTGACTCAGGGAGTAGATGCTATCAGGCTTTTTGACGTCTTGAAAACTTGTAAATCAACTGGGACTAGAAGAGTTAATAAAACAGCCGCACAATGTTATAGGTATTGTCAATCTCACAAACCTGTGTCGTTAAATTTTTTTTATTTCATCGAACTGTGACCGTCAAATGGCTATTGTTGAGCCACAAAACCTTAATGGAAGCGACACTTGTTTTGATTGAATAGAATATACAACATACATGTTACAACTCATCGGTAATGAGTCTTGAAGTTGAAGTGCGGGAAGTAAGCCATTCTCGCACAATGCCGTTGAAGACAACCGGATGTTCGAGGTGAACCCAATGAGCTCCAGGCATAGTCTAACTCATGTTTCTAATGGTGATTCACCCAATGAAAAGAACAAAACACACCTTAGTTGTGAGATTGGGAATATACGCGGCTGACTTCAGTAGAGTAGCCACGACTTCCCAGTTGGCAACCGGGTCCTATGCAAGTGAGGGACGAAATTTAGAGGAGGGCTGTAACGACTTTACCTCCGTTGGGTATACTGCCAGGACTGGCTGTAAGATGGTGTGATTACCCTGTTCCTTGGCAGATTGCCATGAGAAGAGACGATTCTGCGCAAGGCGCTCAGTATGGTGACGTGTCAATGAGATGAAGATTAGTACCTCATTAGCGTAAAACTGCAGCGCTAGGGGGTCGTGAGTCAAGAGCAGAAAATATGGGTGAAGCTCTTACTATTCCTGAAATCAATACCTTCGAACTGCGATACAAGGTAGTCTTCTTCTCGGGAACAGAGAAACGGGATCGGTGGAATCTGTCAGTGAATCATTCTAGTATCCTCCATATGGCCATACGCAGGTGGAATATAACATTACCTCTTTTACGTGTTCCCATGCTTGGAGGAATGACTTATTGTTCTTGAGGAAGTCTGGAGGTGGCGGACTGTCAACAGTCCTCCATGTCGCCCGGATGGTCCTCCGGACATCCTTCGCGAGCTCCTTTGCCGCAGCATCTGGATTTGAATTGAAGAACGCTTGGTATTTCAAGGTTTCGAATAATGTCCCAAGCTCGTTGGTCGGCAAGAAAGGTCCATCGGCAGGTACATACTAGAAGGGAGATCAGTGGATCTGAGTGGAACCGTTTGGCGGCGACATACGGGTATTGCAACACCAATAACAGCACCGAAGACATCAGGTCGGCGCCGGGCTGCTTCGTAACAGAGAGAAGAACCCCAATCATGTCTTTGACAATTTCAAGTTATCCCTTGACAAGAATAACAGGGACCTACCCCATACACACTGCAGACGACACTCTTGCGTGCCTCAGGATGCATACCAGATCGGACACCAAGTCTGGCATGGTCCCAGACGACTGTGGATTACCGGGATGAGTAGATTCGCCGAAACCCCTTAAATCCGGTATAAGGAGACGATAGTCCTTCTACTCAACCAATGAACAGTCAACAACCACGACGGCAGCAAGTCTCTAAGTACCTCAAATTCTCCTATTTGCTTCGACCATGAGCTCCATAAACTTGGCCATCCGTGGACCATTAACAGGGTCGATGATGCGGTAGGATTTATATCGACGTATTCTTCGGCGGCACGGGGTTGAACGTTAGATTTGCTGGAAAAGAAAGATTTCATCACAGAAAAATGGTCTTACTGAGGTCAATTTCC
>JAIUJM010000880.1:0-11711 GCA_026262225.1 Inosperma sp. D86 | reverse complement strand
AAGAAACAAGCAGAACCATTCATTGGTTATGGTAGTAAGTCGTTCGATATCAGTTTCGGTTTGTAATGATATTTGACTGACTGGTCACCATCTATTCAGCTGTCCTAGACCAAGTGATGCCAGTCCGTTATTTGGAACCAGGCGCAATAGTCCGCATACCATCTCTCAACTTGACGAAATCAAAAGAGCCATCTACTATTTGTATATTTCGTAATTCGGTGCTTAACATCATCATGAACACTCCAGGATACTACACGCCATTGCCGAAAGCGGACCCAGCCGATGTTGTTGTCGCCAAGCCCACCCCCGACATGGGCATCGGCCTCTTTGCCAAGCGAAGCATCAAAACTCGCCAGCTGATCTTCTCAGAACGTCCACTGCTCGTCCATCCGCAAGGGTGGCCCACCTCTGCTCGGGAAGGACCAGGCATATCTAAAGAGGAGGTGACACAAAAGGCCATGTTGATGGTTGAGAGCTTTCTGCAACAGGCCTTTGGTATAATGACCAAAGAGGATGCCGACGCGTTTTTGAGTCTGTCCAATTGTCATCCAGGGAGTCCACAGCTCTATGGTATATCATATACCAATGCTTTCGACACCGGCATCGAGGAACAAAATATGGCGGAGGGAAAGACCGGTTATGCTGTTATCGGAAGGCTCGCGTCGAGAATCAACCATTCGTATGTCGTGTGGTCCTTTCTGAGTAATAGCTAATAAAAAAACGCGTGTTAGCTGCATGCAAAATGTATTGGTAAATTTCGACATCGCGACCTTCTCTCTTCAGGTTAGCGCGGTTCGGGAAATCAAAGCCGGGGAGCAATTGTTTTATTGCTATTGCCAGGCCGATCGGTCAGTCAAGGAACGACGAAGACAACTTGCGACGTACGGCTTTGTTTGCAAATGCAAAGCGTGCGTCAACGCTACGCCTGAGAGTGACAAGCTCAGAGAAGAGATGGAGGACATAATTCAACAGATCATCAATGAGAAAAAAGAAATGTTCGCATCGCCAGGGTTCAACGCTCGTTCACTTAGGCCCCTACTTGAGCTGGAGAAAGCCATAGTCAAGGACGGGTTGGACTTCAAGTGGAAATTTATTGATCTGCTTGACGTTATCAGGGCGGGATACGAGAAGTTGAATATCATCGCAAAGATGACGGAGTATTACAACAAAGAAATTAAGTACCGTGGTTTATAGAAAATTTGAGGCGAAAACTGGAAATAAACTTGTAATAACCAGATATTTGAAGCCATTGAACTATGAGGAAGATCAACTTCCAGAAATTCCCTGACAGTGATAGACGGCAGCGTCTGCAGATTGCAACAAGTTGAGCTAATATCCATTAACATTCAACTGCACACAGATCGCTACTTTCACCCAAAATGGGAAGGTTGCCAGCTCCCTCCTCCAAAGCCATTCGCAACCTGTCTTGTTTCATAATTCCAAAGGGCAGTTCAATTGCATAAACAGGCATCTTCTCCCATTTACCGGTTAGTCTTTGGCACCTTTCTACGGATTCTGCAGCAGATACGCAGGGACCAACTATACCTAGACACCACTTGGTGTTTTTTGTGTGGTTCATGAATTCGTAAGCCTTAGAGAGGCCCTCACTTGCGGAACCTTGGCGTGTACTGGGTGTGAACTGCAGACCCCAAACGATTTGGCCTACTCGAATAACGGCATCGAGTCCCGGAAAGTCGGACTCTGGCCGCCAATAAAAGTCAAATGGCCGCTCAACATGCCTCAGTTCATTCGAGCCTACTTTCATTCTGTTGGGGGTGGGGATAGAGGGTTTTCCATTGTTACTGCTACTTGTTTGGACTGGTTTACGAGTTGGATCAGAGAGGATAACATGAGCGAAATTTTCAAACAGCAACCCTGCTGCACTACGTAGAGACGGATGATAGCTGAGCGTGGTGAAGAAGTTCTGCTGCTGAGCCACCGCTAGCTGAGCCAGAGCAAGGCCAAGGGTCTCCACGAGAAATCGTGTTGGGAGGACGAGGACAGGAAGTCGGGTTACCAGATTGTTTGGCCTGACCATGGTAACATTTGAACTGAAATCCAAATTTGCAAGGTCCAAGAGAATTATATTGGTTTCTTGTGCAATCCTGGCCGCCGTTCTTTGGACCGAGTAAAGGTAGGAATCTTCCTTTGACGGTACCTCGAGGATATCAACGATGGCTCTGACGTTTGATCCGTATTTCAGAAAGAGACCTATACCACGGCGAATGTCATGATTGGAAATAGTGCTGGAAAATTTTATGTGAGTAAGCACGTAAAAATGTGGGCCTGACACATACAGCAAGCTTTTAAACTCCTCTTGCGACCATATATCCATTACGTAAAATTTAGCACAAAGTTGCTTCGTCCAATCCTTCCACCGACGGGAAGCAGGTGAGCTTGTATGGATGAGGTGTCCTTGTGAATATAGGAAAGCTTCGCAGGGCACAAGGTGGACTGAATCAGAAAGAATCCATGTGCCCTTCGGAATAGCCCATTGTGTATGCATATGCACACCGTCTTTGTCAAAGAGGAGATATGAATCGGCATTGATCTGTAGCGTGACAGGTTCCCATTCTTGAAGTCGACGGATGAGGACATAAAAGAGGAAGAGTGTCTTGCCTAACAAATTTGATCAGTTGGTGCTTTAGGTGGTAAACAGGCTTGACCTACCAATGCCTGGTTGTCCGGTGATTAAAAAGCTAGATGGAGTTCCCGACTTTGTTTGTATGTCCTGGAGGATTGAATCATAGGCGAGTTGGTACTCCTCACGAATTAACAGGTATTTCATTGGATGGAGGCCAAAGTTTCCAAGGTCAAAGTGTTCGAAGTTCACAAACGAGCAGCTACTTCCAGCTTTCTGGAAGACTTGAATTCTATTTGCACCCCAAAAGTACTTGTGGAAGTGAGCGAATGTTTGGCGCACTACTTCAGTATGGTCAGACAAATCGTCACCTTTGATTCTTCGACGCTTCGCTGGTCTTTCTTTTACTGAACTATTGTTAGACATAGAATTCCCAAAAGTTGTTAAAAACATACGTAGGGCTTGTACAATGATATTCAAGGTCTTTGGCACAGGATCCGTTTTCCAGTACTCTGAAATGTCCTGACCTTCGTCAAGGAGTTGAAGGTGACTGTCTTCTTTATACGCATCATTAGATCTTGGATCAGGAAAATGGACATCCATGACAAATTTAGTCGAGGCCTCTTTGTCGGCTGTGCTACCACAGACTGTTATTGGGATATTAACCTACAAAAGTTGAATTAGCTTGTCTGACTAACCTGTGGGTAGTCTCACCTTCCAAAGACGCATTTCTAATACAGGGATATCATTACGATAGCCATGGATGGCCACCTTTAAATCGTTGATGTTCTGGTGAGTAAACACGGTTACACAAATGGGTTGTGTTGGGTCATCGACCACCACGAATGAAAGTTGACGAGGTTCCCCACTCATAACGCATAATGAGGAATCAGGGAGAAATCTGTTCATATATACGAGGTGTTTCGGGCCCGGTGCCCATGACTTGAAGGACTCATTGATGACAAACTGAAACCTTGCTGAAACCCAAGAAGTCTGAGAACTCTCATGATCATCAATCACGAGGACTCGCACACCGACTCCGGACCTGCAACTGTCGTGTTTTTACTTTCCGGAACTTTGAATATTCCCGCAATTTCAAAGGACGAACAACTATGTACTCTTCGGAAACATAAGTTGAATGAATCTTTTGTCTACTCAATCGCACCAAATGCTAGCAGCTTGCTTAGGCCTCACAATCTGGCGAGAATCAAGAGAAAGACTAGCCATATCGTCGTTCCATTCGTTTCCATTAGTACAATATGTAAGGTTGTGTGATATTTTGAATATATACCATCCATATGCCAACTTAGTCTTTACGACAAACAAATCTGGTCGATCGGATTTCCATCACGCAAACAACCTTTCCGTCAATGAAAGCAGTTCCAGAAAACCCCTAATGTTTCAATATCGTTCATCCGTGAACCCGAGCCCAGTCGTTACCTTTCAAGCACAATCAGTAACAAAGCATAGGGGCAAAAACGAAGGTTAAGGAGAAGGTGCAAAACGAACAGAGGCAAACTGCTCCTTACTTTTTCTAGCCCGTATATCTCGCAACAGGATAAGAAGAGCGACCCAAAGGAGAATTGCAGCAACCAATGTCATCCATGTCTATTATATTTTAGAGTCAGATCAAATGCGAATATCAGTGAGGAAATTCCGTACGGCGCTTCCCCCACATACAGTCACCGCATTACCTGTTGCGTCTCTGATCCTGACGTGGAGAATTGCAATAACAATGATATCGACAAGGAAGGCTGCCGTTGTGAATGCGACAGTGAGGATAGAAAGGAAGACTGTGATCAGAGAAAAAGTTCGGAGGGTCCCATTTTTTCTGCGGAAACAGATTAAGAGGGACATGATAAGTGTTAGAAAGGCAAAGCATGTTGCTGAATGGATACAGGGAAAGCCATACATCATAATTTGAATATAATTTTGAGAAAGAGAGAAGCAAGTGGTCAGCAGACGAGTAATGATTTGTTACTGTGAAGAGATTGATATTTACCGATGGGATGAAGGACAAAAGCGGCCGTGGTGGCTTTGGAAATTGTGCCTTCGATCTCCCCACCAGCGCCTCTGGAACATGTTAAATTAATTCTTAACGACATGAAAGCGTGATATATTGACATACAGAACATTTGCGACCGTCTGGTCGATGGTATATCCGAGATGACGACTGGAGCAGTATTCAACACTAGTGCTGCTCACGCCAGACATCCTAGAAAAGGCAAACTCGGGTCGGCTGAAACAGAGAGTGATTGTGGACATGTAACGCACATGGGATGGATAGAGGGTATATAGTAACCCCATACACCGCAATTAACAACAGCCGGTTGGTTGTTCTTGCCAAAAACCCTGGCAAGTTGGAAGAGATACAAAGTCTTGATGATTGGTGCTGAGATAGAAACCAGAAGGAGAAGAAGGAAGCCAATAGAAACGAGGACAGGCGTTAGCGTATTTAAGTCCATACTACCACTTGTTGGGAATCCGATTTGCTTTGGGATAGGGTCAACGAGGTGGCAGCTGCGTATAGAGTCAACTTATATAGAACTTCATAATAACAGATGACAAAGTGAAAAATTCGGGGCCGTTCCAGACGAAGAAAGGATCGATGTAGTATAATGAACAGGTGCCGACTTGCTGGGAGGTCCGGGCCTTGAACAAGCTCGCAGATCCGGAGCAGGCCGCAGAATTGCGATGTCCCCTCGAGTATTTTCCCCAACAGAGTAGCGGCTTGCTCTATTGTTTCCCTCACGTGTACCGTTGCCAGTGATAACGATTTCGAAGGTGCGGTGCAGATAGACAATATTAAAGAAAGTCTGACAGTGGGTTAAAAGAAAGCATAACAGCTAATTTCTCTGAATCTATATAAAGCGAAGATATTTCTGGTACCGACATTGTCTAGACCATGGGAGAACTTGCCTGGTGTATAGAATGCTATACAGCCTATTATTTCCAGCCTTCCAGGCTGCGTTTAGATCTTCAATTCACGAAGAACCTGATTTTATAAGACAATAGTGGTGGTTAATATTAACAGAATAGAAGGGACTAGACTAGGAACTTGCCATCCAAAAATAAAACCAGAAATGTAAGGTAAAACTGGTACCAGTACAAACAAGGTCACGACTTGAAGTTTAGTTGAACAGATGCGGAATGTACTTTGTCCATTCCACAGCGACAAACACAGTAGCAGGCTGGTTCCTCAACAAAGCGAGAGCCTGTGCGATAAGGAATAGCCTTGCTGGGACATAGGCGAAAAGAAGCATGGTCATGAAAATATCCAACACAGTTCGAACTCCCTTTCCAAATTTCTTCTCTACATCATGGTCTTCCAAGATATAGTCGATTGGTGCTGCAACCAACGGAATGGCTGTGAGCACCAAGGAAGTGTATCGCCAAATTGCACATTCAAAACGGGTGGGAAAGAAAAAATTCCATCCCATACTATGTATCCCGCCGAAGACAACGCCAAATATAGCGAAGACAACCATGCGGGAATACTGGTCGCTTTTGGTGCGCGGAGAGTAGAATGCGGGAACGTGAGTAGCGCCATCTGGGACTTTGTTAGTTGTGACGATCTCGAAAACGGCAGTGAAGATAAAGGAAGCGATAGAAAAGAGTATAAAGAAGGGGCTGAGAAATGTGATGAGGAGGACGAGAAGACAAAAAACAATGGGGGCGAGGAAAAACCAGTGCAAGAAGAAGTCGGGACGTTCGTAGAAACGTTTCGAGATTCCTCGAGCATAAATACCAAAATAATGACGAATAAAACAGGTCAAATCGTAGCGCAACCTGTGAAGAGCGAGTATAACTCGCGTGGCAACCGTCTCGTCTTCCTGTGTCATTTCGACTTTCTCCGTTTTGATGACCCACAGGACAAAGAAAATGCCAAGTGGGAAGAGCAAAAAGACAGGCCATGTTAGGACGAAGAAAATGCGGTAAGGCAACCTAAAGAGATACAAGCCAAAGGCACCAGCCACACTGCAGTGCCTCCATCTTCGTCTGGCTTTGTATCTGAGAGGATGGAAGATGAAATCAAGCGCAAGGCCAACTTCGTCCATCATGTGGGCAACGACATCACGTGCTGCTAAGGAAACATCATCCCTATTCTCTTTTTGTTTCTTGTCCACTTTCTCTCGTGTCGCCCTTGCTCGGATATAGACAGTTACAGGTTCATGGACACCCAAAGGTTTACTCCACCAGAACGCAAATGTTATTGCGTTGAGGCTTGCCATCGCCAGCGTCACCAACTCGAGTTGGGTGAGTGCCAGCTTCTGGGAACTTCGAGCAACACACTGGATGATGAACCACGACGTTTGCAGGATTGCAATGAGTTTCGACAGCCCGTCACCCTTGGCACGATCGTTTATCTCTTCTACGGTTATCACTGGCGGTTCAAAGTTTGGATCCTGGAGGAGTTCCTTAAAGCGATCCAGAGTGAGTACCCCAAGCTGACATCTTCGCCTCCGTCTCTGATATTCGTCATAGGCATCCCAGTCCTCACGGGTTGCGATCCATCCTGGTTTGTATGGTTCCTTGAGGTTCTTGATATCCTCACACGCAAGCTGGTAACCGCCCATGATGAGGAAATGACCATGATCCATCGTCCATGTTCTTTGGTTCCACACTGCAACTCCGATCAGCATTGTGGTCATCCTATGGTAAGTGCTTGCATACCTTCATGTTGGTTGTAAATATTCATTACCTCCCTTGCTGCGGACCGCTGTCTCACAGCCCATGCGAGGACGAGTTCTGGAGCAACTATTGTCCAGAACATCATTTTTATTCTTCTTAGCAACGCATGTCGTCCACTTTTTGGTGGTAAATTTGGATGTACTGACGACCATGCGCATATGATGACCGTCACTATGCAGCTCCATAGGACACTGAAGAGTGACCTCGGCGCTGGTGGTTGGTTGGTAGAGTCAATGAGCAAGAGAATGCTGTTGTCGCCAAGCAACTCCGTTGCATTTCGGGGTGGAGTTGCGTTAAGAGGAAGTGCGTAGCCGTCGTGGTATTCGAGCAGGAGAATGAGCAAGATATGACTCATTAGGACCATTGGCGGTTCACTTGGACGTTTAGTTGGAAGGCGTTGACCCTGGACTTCCATTTTATACCGTCTTGGGGCGGTGTAATTAGCCGCCGCCTTGTTTAATCTTTGGAACTCTAGCACTGGATCCGATTTCCGATGACAACGGTTTTTTGTGCATTAATGGACAGCAAGCATTGAACTTGAATGTGGTTCTGTATATGGTTTTGTATACGGCAGACTTCCGATTCGGTTTGTCTTCAGGAAGGGTGCTGGTGTCCTTTACACGGCTTTGCTTTTGATTGTTCTTCTCTTTTAATTGGATTGTCACCTCTGTAGACACCTACTTATGTGGAATACAGCAGCGCTACAGCGCCTTTCACCTCAGGCTGTGTTGTTAATGTAAGTATGAGTCAAGCGCCGAGTCAAGCGCCGAGTCAAGCGCGCATATTTAGGGACCAAACAGAACAATGAGGAACATTCTATACGGTTCAAGCAATATCTAAAATATTCGTGACATTGCCAATAGTTAGGACATCACCCGAGGAAGGTTACTGACACCAGCAGAAATTTTACTAGAAATATATAGTAAGTATGCTGGCGCCACCTATAAACGGGCTGAAAACTGGTCGATGATTCACAGTCGCGCTCCAGGGCAAAAAGTACGTATATAGGGCTGGAGGGAACAGCATCAGATCGAATCTGAGAAGTACTAGTTGCAAAGCAATTTGTGAACGGTGTCGTATCAGGATGGCCAAGGCTTGTGCGATGAGGGAAATCCGAAAGCCTAGCTGGGACAAAAAAAAGAAGTGCGGTCATGAATATATTCAACGAATGGTCACAAAGACTCCGTATTTTGAAGGTGAAGATGACTCCGAATCACATCGACGGTATCTCCAAGTTTTGACTGATGATCTTCGTACTTATTGATAACATGTTCACTGGTGTGCTCTACCTCAAATCCTCGTTCCAGTGCACTGTATAAACAAATTTTAATGGAATCTTTCGCTTCATACCTTTCCGAAAAGGGCTACTACGATCGGTCAGCCAGAGGGGCGAAAAAAGTTGGTCAGCCACCATTTGGGAAGTACATATTATCGAGCTTTTGTCCAGAATACAGTCCCCTTAGCCGGTTCTTGCTTTCAGACTAACCAACAACATCCTATCGTCCACATTACTATTTTATCCACTCACGTACAACAGACTACTGCTATTCTTTAACACACCCTACCACACACCCCAGACGACGACACACCATTTACACTACGATGCTAACCGCCAGCAAGCCCTCACTTCTCTTCCTTTTATTCACACTCGCACTAAACGTAACGGCTGTGCCTCTCCCCTCGCCCGAAGCCAACCCCGCTCCTAATCCGAATCCACGCCCGAATCCAAACCCAAGACCGAATCCAATTCCAAACCCTCACCCTCTGGCCCAGGGTTCGAATCAAATCGAGAACGATTATAGTGGTGCTGGCGGCCACGCTTCGGGCGGAACAGCGACTATACTCGAAGGAAGTCCCGTGGGATTGATAGATATATTATCTGGTTCGCATTATCTTCGTATTGCCCCCCCAAAAAAATTGAAAACTAAACGCTCACTGTCATAGGAAACGCGGGGAATGGTGGTAACGCCGCTTCAGGATCTGTCAAGACCAGTTCACAACCCGTCAGTCTCGGATCGAGCGACTCCTCGGGATCTACAGGCAGCTCAGGGACGAATAATTCGATCGGAAACGGGTACACAGGGGTAGGGGGTGTAGCGGATGGAGGATCTACTACGTCGTCTGGGGCACTTATCAGGCTGCTTTCCGGTGTGTCCAACTCCTTTTCGATTTGTCGATTTGTTTTTTTAAAAACTTGGTCGCTAGGCAATGGCGGAGCAGGCGGTAACGCCAACAGTGGAGCAGCGGCGTCAAAGTCCAGAAGGCTCAAGTTCGTGAAGCTTGTGCAGAGGGGCGAATGGGTAGATTCGGATTGAGTCCCGATTCGAGCGAGCTCGAGTCGGTGCCAACTAACGCATATTTTTGAACAGGAAGATGGGAACCAAATGTATTAGTAACATGCTGTATTTTATTAACGTCAGTAGAGTGTAAACTAGAGATGTAGCTGGCACAGCACCTAACGTAACACTTAATGACTTTCATCATCGACATCAACCATCTCGTTCTTGACAAGTCACCCGATTATTCGAGTCGATGAAGACTGTCCGCCAATACAGAGAAGAGGTTAGAGAAAGCTCGCAAACGACCAGCCAGTTTTCGTCAGACGACTTTGTTGGTCCAAGTACTCGGCCCAGGTTCGTTAACTGAACAAGAAGAGTCTAGACAGAAACAAGGGTCGAGCTAGAGAAACGGGGATGAATCCATTCTGTTCTTGGAGATTTTGCGAGCACGTGCCCATGTGAACATGCGCGTGACCATTTGAGGGTGAATATAATTATAGCGTTCACTGGAGAGCCCAGAGCCCTCTTTTACGTCCCGACCGTCCTCCTCCTTCTCAAAGGTCATCACGCACTACCTGTTTTACACCATACGAGTCCGATGTCCAACGAAACATCTTCATGGATCGATGTTTTCGCCTTCCTCAACGCGGTTCATCCTGCACCACAGCGGGCACTGTTCAGTGTCGTCTGGAGCTGTATCTTGACAGTATTCGTCTGTGCATGGACTTCTGTCCATCCAAACGTTCCTCCACAAGGTCGACGACGTGGACTGATTACAAGAATGAAGATGATGTTCTGGACAATAGTAACGCCAGAGCTTGTACTTGCCTGGGCCGTGCGACAGTGGTTTGCCGCAAGGGAAATTAGAGATGCATTCAACGATAGCTTCAGAGGTCCGTAAAGAAGTTCGTGAGGAAAATTCTGTGATATGATACTCCCTTGACAGGAAGCCAGCAATCAAGAAGATGGACGACAGCGCACGGACATTCCCTGACAATGGGGGGCTTCAAACTTGTGAACGAAGAAATCAAGAACGTCAAAGAACCTCCTTATCCTGGGTGGATTTCGACAAGCGAGGATTGGGGACGCTACTACGAATATCGATATCAATTAGATTCTTTACGCAGTGAATTGGGGCCACTTACAATGGAACAATTTAAACTGCTTCTAAAGGATCCTAAATTTGAATTTCCATCGATTACTGCGGCCGAAATCGAAGACCGTTCCAAGGGCGATAGTTTGTCGAAACTGATCGCAATAGTGCAGACATCTTGGTTCATCACGCAGTGCATCGCACGTGGTTTCCAGGGTTTGGCGCTCACTGAACTCGAACTCGTCACACTGGCGATGGCGAGTCTTAATGCGATAACCTTCATATTTTGGTGGAGTAAACCGTTGGGTGTCCAAGAGCCCGTAAAGGTCTCTATACCACCAGAGTTACTAGAAGGAAAGTTCATGGGGAAGGAAAGCCTTCCTGGTGATCCTGGTGACAATTATGACTTTCCAGCAAGTCGCATCATAACAGAGATATCGATCGAGTTCAAACGTGCAATTAACTTCCTCTTCCACCCCCTTGCTTGGTACCCCGATCTTCCTCTTTCTATGCTTCTTCGAGCGTACTTCCTCAGGCTGCCTTATCGCCTCTTTTACGTGTTGACATGTCCTGTCTTCTTGTTTTTTCCGCTCGGTACATTGTTCTTGTTGAAGATTATAAAAACCAAGAACGTCGGAAAAAATGAGGGGAATGGGACGGTTGCTACTCGAGTTATCCTTGCCCTTCGCAGGTTACGTTACAACCTCTCATACTCCATTCGTCGGTATTTTGGAGGCGAAGCTGGAACACTCCACCAAATTGCCAGTTGCTCATATGGCTATTATCCATTCACCTTGAATTGGTTCTTCATCTTCCCTGTTAGTTTCTTTCTTCTAGTTATCATCCTCGTCCTCCTCAGCCCTCTCTTTGCTCTCTTCTCCGTTGCTTCTTTCGTTTTCACCGTCACGTTCGAGATAATCACGACCAACACCGTTCCGGCTGGTTCCTCGCACGTCCCATCCTTCTACGCGCCACGTACCAACAGCGACCGCTACTCACGCATGATCGTCTTTGCGATCTTCGGCGTCATCTTCGGCGGAATACACTGCATCGGATGGAACTTCAC
>JAIUJM010000879.1:0-11711 GCA_026262225.1 Inosperma sp. D86 | reverse complement strand
CTTCAACTCCTTCCCAAGCTTGATTACATATGGGAATGAAATTCTCGCCGTAAAGTTGAAACAAATGGTTTCCAGAATCAGCCTTTCGATTGCGAGAAGGCGTTGTCTATCTGCCTCTACGATCTAAAGCGTCGACATGATCAATAAATTTATCCGACAATGGATTTAAGAAACCAGACTTGCTGCAGGGTCCATAGTATCCAAATCTACATCACCACCCAGTTGTTTCGATTTTGCAGACAGTTCGGGAAAACGGATTGCGTATGCAACAGCAAGCAACTCGCGTGGTTTTTTCAGCGTATCGTGCATTTTCGCGGACACAAAGATGGCAGCAAGCGATACGTCCTGTTGAGTGAATTCCAGTTACAGCCAATGATGCGGACAATGCGACTCGGGATACATACGTGGTATTGAAAATCCTTACGAGGAAAGAAAAGATGGAATCGATGATAAAGCGTTTGAGCCGTCGCTATAGTCCTCCTTGGGCTACCATAAATCACCTTCTTAGCCTTTCTATTCAATTACCATGACGAAAAGAAAAAAGTTGACTTACAATCCTACTCGAGTGCCTACATTTTCGATGAATGTGCACGCACTCTGGCGGACCTTCTCTTCCTGTGTCGCTGACTGCTTGCCTCTTTGTTTCTCTGAGAGAACTTCTATCTCTTGGTGAGTAAAGTACGGAAGATAGAATTTAGAAGCAAATTTAGATGATGAAGACAAATTTGAGGACTTGGTTGGTGGCATATTCCTCGAGAGAAGTCAGCAGAAAGCTGTTTGTACTTGTATTCATTTTCCTGTTTTGGGGAGTGTATTACTGACAATTGATGTGCATGCAAAAGTTGTGTAAAAGGAAAATAAAGATAAAAAAAGAAAAAAGAAATAGAAACAATTCACGTCTCTTCTACCAGAAGAAATTCCCAGAACTCAGACCGAGTCTTCCGTTCGAGGACTACCATTTAGTTTTGGAATTCCGGATCAGGGAAGTAATTGCTTGTCCATAAATAGCCGCTGAGGTGGAAGAGCGACTGGAAATCCTTGACAAGGTGGGGATTGCAAAATTGAGCTGGAGCAGCTTGCTGTACGAGCGGGAGGATGCATGCCTGTTGCAAACGATCCCCACGACCGCCATTTCAGGTGTAAAGTCAAACCCAACAACATGCAGCCGATCATGAAAACCACGCATGGTAATTTGGAAAGCAAGTCGCCTTGTTTGAAACGGGCAGTGTTTCAAAATCGTGTTTGGGATTTTGGCGTGCAATACGCAACACCTTGAGGATGCCCACGACCCTCTAAGATAAAAGCGTACAGGATCGTACAGGTCTCCATATTACCCTCCGCATACACGACTATAATGGGCAAAAAAGAAGCAATAGTCGCGTAGGTCGTCAATCGAATAAGTGATCAACTACCCTATTAACTTGAAACAAACAGGCTCATGGGACCGACAGGAACAGGTAAGCTCAAGTTTGGAATGTTCGTGGTCATGAACTGACGTGTTATTGCTCGACCTGAAGGAAAATCTACTGTGAGTAGGATTGCAATGTAGAAAGGCCAATATTCACACTTGACATAGTTCATCAAACTCCTCACCAAAGACAAGGGAATCCAAATTGGCCATGATCTGGAATCCGAAACGTCCAATGTCAACACGGCTAGTCTCAAGATGGATGGTCGGCAAGTTACCCTTGTTGACACCCCAGGCTTCGACGACTCACGCCAAGATGTGAGTGACAAGGACATCCTCGACAAAATTGTGGGTTTCCTTCAGGCAAAGTAAGCCCCTTGTTCTGTTCATAGAGATAATTAGTTTAAATAACTGGTATTGATAGGAAAGGACGAAAGCTCAATGGGATCATCTACTTGCACCGAATCTCTGACCCCAGAATGGGTGGAGTTGCAAAGAAGAATCTCAGGATGTTTCGTGAACTCTGTGGTGACGATAACCTTAAGAATGTCCGAATCGTTACGACCTATTGGAACAAGGTGACCAAGGAGGAGGGAGACTCTCGCCAAGAACAGTTGGCCACTGGCGCATTCAAACCTCTCATTGATGGCGGTGCGAAGCTCATAGCGCATGACAAAGAACTCGAGTCTGCTCGAGCGGTTGTGTCTGAGCTCATCCAACAGAAGCCAGTGAAGTTGAAGATACAGGAGGAGCTGACTCATGGGATGACGTTGGCAGATACTTCTGCAGGTGCAGTGATTCTAGAGGAGATGAAGGAGATCCAGAAGAAGCACGAAAGGGAAATGGAAGATTTGAGGAAAGAGATGGAGGATGCGGCGAAGGTGTCCAATCCAGACGCTACTACGAGCTGGAACAAAAACGAAGCAATAGTCGCGTAGGTTGTCAATCCAATAAGTTATCAACAACCTTATTGACTTGAACACAAAACAGGCTCATGGGACCGACAAGAACGGGTAAGCTCAAGTTTGGAATGTTCATGGGCATGAACTGACGTGCTATTGCTTGACTTGAAGGAAAATCCACTGTGAGTATATATGTAATGTGTATAAGGCCAATATTCACCTTCATATAGTTCATCAAACTCCTCACCAAAGATTCCAATGGCATCCAAATTGGTGATCTGGAATCCGAAACATCCAACGTCAACACGGCTAGTTTCAAGATGGATGGTCGGCGTGTTACTCTTGTTGATATCCCAGGCTTCGACGACTCGCACCAAGACGTGAGTGATAAGGACATCCTCGACAAAATTGTGGGTTTCCTTCAAGCAGAGTAAGCACCTTTCTTATGTTTACGGCAACGCTTTAATGAGGAACTGACAGGGGAGGACGAATGCTTAATGGGATCATCTACTTGCATCGCATCTCTGATCCCCGAATGGGTGGAATAGCAAAGAAGAATCTCAGGATGTTTAGGGAGCTCTGTGGTGACAAGAACCTTAACAATGTTCGAATTGCTACGACTCATTGGAGTACTGTGGACAAGCGGGAGGCAGGGGTCCGTCAAAAAGAGTTGGCCAATGGAGCATTCAAGTCTCTTATCGAAGGTGGAGCGAAGCTCATTGCTCATGATAAAGGGGCCAAATCCGCTAGAGCGATTGTATCTGACCTTATCCAAAAGACACCAATCAAGTTGCAAATCCAGGAGGAGTTGGACGAGGGCAGGGTTCTGGCAGACACTTCCGCGGGTGTGGTAATCCTGGAAGGCATGAAGGAAATGCAACAGAAGCACGAGGAGGAGATGGAGGATTTGAAAAGAGAGATGGCGGAAGCGATCACGGCGAACAACCAGGACCTGGAAGCTGAGCTAGCAGAAGAGCGAAGGAAACTGGAGAAGGTTATGGCGCAAGTGGAGGAAGATAGACAGCGGATGGAAGTGATGCGTCTCGTCCAGGACACACTTGCCGAACAAGAGTGGCCAATTGATGAAAACATGACGATGGCCTTGGGAGCTCCAAACACCAGTCTAACTCCTTTGGCCCAAGATTTCATGATGCAGGACTTGCCGCACCATGATCCGTTCACAGATGCCAACAACTTATTGGTGGATACATCTACAGCTGAGGAGGCGACCATGGGGTACGAGGTGACGCAAGAGCCGCAGAACGATATGGAGGCGGTGATGGCGAAAACCAAGGATCTGGAAGCTCAGTTAGAGAAAGCCCGACAGGAGCTAGTAGAGTTGAAGGCAATGTTTGAGGAGAGACGGTCCCAGCACGATATAGAGAAGACCATGGATGAAGGTTCAGACATTTATGTGAGAAGTGGAAAGGGAAAATCCAGAGTTGACAAGGGGAAGGGGGTTGCCAGATCTTCAAGGCAAACTTACTCCTACAATTTGCCCAAGTTACGTGTAGGAGAAACCAGGCCCAACGTTGTACGAGCTACTCGGACAAAACGCGAATATCGTCGGACACATGGATCCGGGCCCTCTGAGGTTCAATGGAGAAACCTAGCGTTTGTAGTTTTGTTGATTATATTAGTTATAGTATTTTTTTGTCTCGTTATTTAATTTTCTACTCAGTCTTGTATTCTATAGTAAACTTCATCCGCTGTTTGTTTTTGCCAATACGCGACAGTATTACCAATTTTGGACATCGGAAACAGCTTCCGGATCCAATTGAGCAGACCTTCATGGAAATTTGTCTTTAACGGATCCACTCACGAAGTAGTTAGGTGAAATGGGTGACTTTCCATACTGGAACCTATCCAGTGGTTTTCCGGCAAGAAATATACTAATAAGGGGGGTCTGACCTTGTGATAAAGTGAACCTTCACAATAATAATAGGCACACGGCAATCGGATGATCATTCAAGCAAACTCGATATCATTAAACTTGGCCCCATCAGATAAGCGCCCGTGGTCCATTTCTTCCACAAACAACATCCCTAGTGAATATGGTCAAACGTGAAAAGTCTCCAGAAATCGAGGAGGACGTTATACTCTATGCTGCATGGAATCCATACCCACTGAATGGAAATTTGGATCTTGAAGATCACCGAAAGGAGTGTGCCAGATGGGTTATGGAAATCGTTGGACGCAATTATCTTATGAATATATACGACAAGCCAAGTGTTCGTTTTCATATCCTTCCTCGTTGTAATACACTTATCACACTCATCAGTCGCGCGGGACGATTTTACTTGAGATCTCTAAATCGTTCAAAAATAAACATCTCTTACTAGGAGAACACAAATGGTCTCAAATCCTCAAGACTCCCACCAAGGAAGAGAAACCAAACAAGACTTGCATCTTCTATAGCAGATACCCAACTTGTCGAGATGCAAATAAGGATGGTAGGTTTCATTTGTATAAATTGGATTGGGCCTGTTACCTTGTCAATGACTTCTATCTGAAAAGGTTGGAGAGCCGTTGACCTCCCACAAGAATGGTTCTACAAGTGGTCTCAGGGAAAAGGGTATGTAGAGTATTCCAACCGGCGCAGTATCAACTAAAGAAATTTAAATGAGTGCAGTCGATTTGTTAAACCTTTTCCAAAACCTGTATATTGTGAGCTGCCACCCGAAGACAAGACAGGCAAGCCAATTTGCCGCCCTCTTCCCGTGCAGTTCAAGCCTTCGCAACCCAAGGTCGATCAAAGTCCTCCACCTCCAGGTATTGGTTTCTATACATCCACCCAACATCGGCTGACTTGCTCGTCTCTTAGTTGTTGGTTCATCTGCCTGGGTTGGTCGAAAACATGAAGGAGGGCCTGGGCCGACATCTGCGAGCTCAACTAAAGCAACCAAGCAGCGTCCTCTGATCATCACCTCACCAACTAGTCCAATTCTTTCTCGGTCTCCTACAGGTAAAGTTGCTTGTTTCTTCAACTTTAGCCGATAAAAACGTGGTTCGTTCTTCTAGAGAAGAAGACTCCCACTTCGTCTCGAAGCCCTAACCTAAGCCCAGCGTATGGTCCACCTGGACCTTTACCAGTTGTCAATCTCCCAAGTAAGGTTCTTTGCTTGTCCTTTACTCAGATCCTCCCAAATTTCCTTATTTAGAAGGGAAGATGTCTCTCCAACAATTTCGGATACACGATCAGTCTTCCAATGCCAAGAAGGGGCCAGCATGGACTACTAGTGGTGTGCAACGATCGTCGTCGGCCAAAAGTGCCGACAAATCCCCCACGTTAGAACAGGTCCCTACAAAGCCCACAAAGCCCACAAAGCCCAAGAATGCTTGTTTGTCCTTTGCTTTTCCCCGTTTCGTGACAAAGTCCTGATGTAAACTGTTTGAAGGGGCGAAGCCTCTCGCCATCGTCCCAGAGAAACCTGCAAAGACCATTACTAGTCCTGTGCCTGAAAACAATTGGAATGAGCCTTCGACTGCATCTTGTACGTAATCAACCGTACCGTGCCACTTGGAAAACGATATAAATCGATCTACATATAGGGGCTGACCAGGTTGAGGAGGAAGGAATCTTTGACAAACCAAATTCTCGGTCTCCATCACCAGATCTGTCGCTAACGGAGACAAACGATGCAGAGGACATATATGCAGATCCCAGCTCCTCTGATGACGAAGAAGGATTAGCCATGCGAATCGCCGCTGATTCCTTGGTGCAACAAATACCTACGTCCGCAGAACCCAGCACCGGGGCCACCAAGGAACAAAAGATAGTGTGCCCGACGCATGGTACAATATGTCCGAAGCACATATGCATAGATTACCAAAAGTTAGACTTGCCACGAAGGAGGGAGCAGAGAAGGGCAGAGCGAGAAAGGATACGAAAGGAAAATCAAGGTCAGTCATCGCCTTCTGCACTTGCATTTGAGCATCGCTCCTGACAAAGAGTTTCAGAGCGTAGGCGCCGCAAGAATGACCAAAGGAACTCTGGCAGTGACGAGCACGAAAGTGGCGAGGATTCGGATAAGTCCAAGTCCTCTGCAAGCAAATAGATCCATCCAGGTTTGTCCCATTAAACTAGTTTTGCTTTCGAAAACATGTTGCTGTCGTAAAATATAAAACGTTTAGTAAATTAGCCTATTCCACGTGATGAACGCGTCGTATCAATTCCCATGACTTGACCAAGTTTGGAATTTCCGGAATCGGTGCAATGTGCACGAGGCCACACACAACTTACATTGACAAGGCTCGATGCTGCCGTCGCATCGCATGCTCAGTGCAGCCTAATCATCTCTGACCTTCGTTCTGCTTCTTTGAACTGGAACTACCCCCCTAATGTCATTAACAACCGTGGCACGTCCCCCAGTCGCTCCACCAACTTCAACACCTACCGTGACTTCCATCTCGACAAGCGGGACAGGTTTCTCAGCTCTGACACCTAGCAGCGACCAGGTCAGTAAGGCTCGTGTTTTTGTCTCTTTGATAAACTGATCTTCTTCCAGGTCGTTGTCCTTTATGTAGTGTGTCCTTAATTCTCTTCTGTGGTCAGAATCCGCAGACCATAATTGTTTAATTTTTTTTCTTTGCTGTTGGTTCTTAATAGATCGTCGCAATGGCCGTTATTATTTTCGGATTTTGGAACGTCCCCGTTGTACGCAATCTCATCACCCCACTGAAGTTGTTCACGATAGGATGGCACGAATTATGTCATATATCTGCTGTTTGTCCGCTCTTTCGATCGCCAGGTTGTCTGTGCTGACGGAACTCCCCAAAAGGCAATTCTCACTGGCGGTCGAATATTGAAAATCACCATTGATCCTCATGTAGGAGGCGCAACCATTGTCGAAGGTGGTGTGCCAGGTTTCGTGTTATCTTCCGGTTACATTGGCTCCACTTTGCTCGGTGGAGCATTCGTTCTAGCAGGTTGGGATACGCTAGTTGCTAAAGTGTTGAGTTTCGTGTTGGGAGTTGGTCTTGTACTGCCTCTAGTGCTGGTCCGGGACAAATTGTGCTTGAATCGTTTTTATATGATTCTTCGTAGTACAGCATGCTGATTCTTCTCTTTTCAGAACGATAGTGCTGACATTGTGTTATGAAGGAATGCTCGTTGGTTTTTGGTTTATTGACCATGGGTGGGCCTCCTCTTTCTTTGTCAGTTGTACTTTAACCTATGCAGGTTTTCAGCCAAGCACTACGTTGGTATTGCCTTTTCGTCGGCGTTATGAAGTAAGTCCTGGGCATTACTTTGTCTGCAGTACTCATCTTTGTTCCGAAGCATTCTCTTCGTTGTGTGGGATGTCGCCGATGACAAATTCTTCCACAAGACCAATGATTCGGATGCTACTCAATTTGCCATCCTTTATCCGAGCATTAGCGCACATGGTACGTTTCTGCTTTGATAAAACTGAGCATCCTGATAAACTTTCATGAAAGTCTGGGCCACGATTTGGATCCTATTTCAACTAATTTGCCTTGGAGGATTTGCAGTGCTAGGAATCTACGCATTCAAGGTGATGCTATCGACCAGATATCGTGCCGCACTTGATTCTAAACGTGCCTTAGCTCTCAAAAGCAGATATGGATGCACAAGCAGGTGAATCGTGGATTCTATAATTTCTTTCTATCACAATTCAAGTCATGTTTCTAGGACAATTTTTGCCGACATGATAAGGAAGAAAAAGGGGGTATTCCTCCCACTTTTGCATGGGTTCATATTTTCACGCAAAACATGATAAACTAGTGACCTGCCGCTTACGGGAATAGACATCAATGGAGTTGATTCAAGCATGTTGTACATTTGGTCGTGCCTACGTCGTTGCATCAAGGCTTTCATTGTAACTTATTGTATGTACCATCTTATCACGAGTATGTAACCATAGCGTAGTTGGGTCTATACCAAAGTGTCTGAATCAGAATCGTTGACAAAGTACATCTGGATAAGACCACTTACTTATTGGTGCTGACTTTATTAATAAGGATATGTGACAAGGAAATGTTGAGTGGAAGTGGTTGAGCAAGACATAACAGGCGTATAATCGAAGAATATTGGGGGTAATAAGCTGTAGATTAGCGAGCTGAACACGATGACGGGGATTATTTGCGAGCTGCTCGCCGTATAAGTGTTGCTAGGACTAGTGTCCCCAGAGCAGCAGCTCCACCCACAATGGCCATTCCAATATAACCCTCTATCAATGGGAGTTTACACGTCAAAGATTGCATAAATAATGAAAGAAACGGTGGTACCTCTGGCAACTCCCTTGTCTATTAGTTGTGCAAGGGATTGTGCTTGTAAATTAGCAGGTTCCTTCTCGAGAAGCAAGGCTGTTTGGGGAAGATAAGAAACAACAGATAAAGCAGTTCGACTGAGGAATACTCACCATTGAACTTGCGGGCTTCTTCAAAGTTGCTCATCTTGTAATGACCAAGGGCAAGATAATACAAACATTCTCTCCGTCTCCCGGGCTCTGCTCGATAGATCTCTATTGAACCCGTCAAACCGCGCGAATAGTCCAGATAATTTGGACATGCTGACCTTGCAACAGCTTCACTCCCTGCACTTGGTGCTCATGCACAGGGCTCTTTACGAGTCCCCAAGCATAATTAAACTTTGTCTGAAGGGTAATATGTTCTTGGGTCAACTCTTTTTCGTATTGAAGGCGCAGCACCTGCCCAGATGAGTCAGACCAAGTAGAAGATGATAAAGGTTAGGCGTACTTCTAGTTCATCGTATGTAAGAGATATCTCTGCATCAGCAGCGTAAGGTACTTCTGTCGGCATAGCTGCAAAGACAACTGACGGCGGTTTAGAGAGTCGGCGGCAAGTGCCAAACTTGGAAATCCTGAAACGAGTAGCGGAGTTTGAAACACCTTTTGCTTTGAACGTCTCGGCTCAGTCCTTCAAAAGTTGGCAGCAAATATGCATGAAGAACGTAAGTTCTGTTCTAATCTTCCTTGCCTTATGTTTTGTCTGTCTTCGTCATTTACAAAGAAGAAGCTCATTGGAGCATCGTTTTCTCTCTTCCTGCACCATGTCTCCTTCCACAGCTAGCTAGCAATGCAGGGAATTGTCCGGGAATCCGTTCTGGTTCTTCTTTTTTTTTTCCTCTAGCTCTAGCGTCTAGCATTTTCGCACTCGTCTGGGACACGAGAGCAACTATGTAATGTGGTACATCGCATTCGAGTCACACTAATCCCACAGCCCTTTTGAACCACAAAATGCTCACCGAAATTCTTTCACTTTTCCTTCACTATTTTTTTCTACAGAACGTGGAAGTGGCCATCGGGAAGAGAGGTACCGCTCTTCGAGGCACGACGAACGTGATCGTGAGGGACACCGCGAACACCGCGGCGAACGCGACCGGGACCGGTATGGAGATCGGGAACGGGACAGGGATAGAGAACGTCGAGACCGAGACAGGGACCAGAGATACGGAAGTCGTGGTACAAGAGACTACGGTGACCACGAATCTCGTCGTTCCTCAAGGTATGAAGATGACCGACGACCTGACAGACGTCGCAGAGAAGAAGACGCTCCGCCAAGAAATCGAGATGAAGGTCCTCCTCGTGAAAGGAAAGCCAGAGGAAGAGCCAGAGATGCAAATGGCACTCCTGAGCGAAGGTCACCAACTCCTGAAGGCTGTGTTCCCTTGTCTCAAAGAAGACGAAAGGCGTCTGGGTGGGACGTTCATGCACCTGGCTATGAGCAGTATAGTGCATTGCAAGCGAAGCAGACAGGTATACAAAATTTTTAACACGTATTGATTTTTGAATCTAAATTTCTTTCAGGCCTTTTCAACCTGCCTGGCGCCAATCGCACACAGATTCCTCCCATCCTAGGTATAGCTGGTCTTCCTCCCCCGATGCCTGTCCCAACTTTCGGCATGGGAATGGGTGTAAATCCCAATTTATCCCGCCAATCCCGTCGTCTCTACATCGGAAGTATCACGCCAGACGTCAACGAACAGAACCTGGCGGACTTCTTCAATGCTAAGATGATCGAAATGAATATTGGGACGGGCGGCCCTGGGAATCCCGTTTTGGCAGTTCAGTGCAACTACGAAAAAAACTACGCGTTCATTGAAGTGAGTGTTGGATGTTTCCCTCTGATCTTCCGCCATTAATGATCACCTAGTTCCGCAGTGCCGAAGATGCCACAGCTGCTATGGCCTTTGATGGGATTATCTTCATCAACGGTCCTCTAAAAATTCGCCGTCCAAAGGATTACGGCGGCGAAATTGCTGCGCCTGGCGTACATGTACCAGGAGTTGTTTCGACTAACGTTCCTGATTCAATTAACAAAATCTTTGTTGGCGGTCTTCCGGCATATCTCAATGAAGAAAATGTGATGGAATTACTCAAAAGCTTTGGCGACCTCAAGGCATTCAACCTGGTCAGGGAAAATGGAACTGGTACCTCAAAGGTGACATCTCCCATTCCCATATCCCATTCACCTGCTAAGAAAAAGTTCCTCAATGTACAGGGCTTTGCTTTCTTCGAGTACGTGGATGCCAATGTCACTGATGTGGCTATCCAGGCTTTGAACGGTATGGAGCTTGGCGACAGATATCTTGTCGTTCAACGGGCTTCCGTAGGAGCGAAAAGCGGAACTGGAATGGTGCCGAATCCCGCCCTCCCATACGACCAATTTCCGGAGATTCCTCGACCAATCATGCCTGCAGGCAGAGATCCGTCTATGGATGCGCGCATTTTGCTCATGTTAAATATGGTTGTGGCTGAAGATCTCGTAGACGACGAGGAATATGGGGACCTTTATGAAGACGTGAAGGAGGAGTGCACCAAGTACGGTCCAGTCGAGGATCTCAGAATTCCTCGACCTGTCAAAAAGGACAAGACCAAGTGGGGCGATAGCGGAATGAGTGCGCAGGATGCTCAACGTTTGGATGAGGCCGCTGGGGTTGGCCGTGTTTATGTGAAGTTTATCGAACCCGACAGCGCCAACAAGGCGTTGGCTGCGTTGGCTGGCAGGTCGTTTGGGGGGAGGTCAATTGTTGCAACGTTGCTGAATGAAGACAGTCAGACGACGCCTCCCTTGAATCTTATCTTTGCACCACAACCTGAGGAACCACCTCCGCTTCCTTCTTCTTGAATTGTTGGAAGTTGAATTGGTAGTTAGTACGAAGCGATTTGGTGTAAAGCCCGTATTCTGGAATCATAGTACATGCGAAAGTCGCGAGGTGGTTATAGTGCTTAAAATACATTTGCTAATAGAGTACTTGTCGGGGTCGGCATGGCAAGCCAACCCGAGGTTCGTCATATGGGAATAAAACCTAACTGCGCTTCGTCCTCTTAGTTTCGGGAAAGATGTTTTTCTCTCATTCGAATGTCGGAATCTGCAACCAGAAACGTGAAGACCGTGCACTTGCATTGAAAGACGTG
>JAIUJM010000878.1:0-11715 GCA_026262225.1 Inosperma sp. D86 | reverse complement strand
CTCGCAGCGCACTCCAATATTCTGGATATAAGGCTAAGTAATATAAAGCATGGGTAAAAGCCTAAATCAATGTTAAGTAATGTACAATATTCTGTGCATATATATGTATCGCACCATAGATGTTGTGTGGACAGATGCGAAATTCAGGGCGAAGATACGCCTCACGAGGTATTCATCTTGTTTTTCTTCTCCTTCGGCCTCATCCATGAGCCAGGTAAGAAAATCGACCTGCCATACCATGATACATGTTCAACCAATCAAACAGACAGCAAACCTGTTTATCTGGATTGTCGTCACACTTTCCTTTGCGATGAGCAGTAATAATTGGGCCAAGATGTTTAAGGCCGGCACGACGATGATTGTGAACATGTGTCATCAGCCGATTGACCAACCTAGGAGTGAAGAAGCAACCGTGATCAGTAAAATAAATGCCTTGTAAATCAAGCAGACCACGTACGGACGCAAGAACTCGGGAAACAGACGTAAGACAAAGGCCATGGTAAAAGCATCCTTGGTAAATGTAATGTTAAGTTTGATCCACTCGGGATCTCTACCTGTGTTGGCAATTCTCAAAAGACTTTACATATTGAAAAATAAAACGGCATACATAACGGCAGGCCAACAAGAGTTCGGTTCATTAATCGGGCGATTATTTGTATAGATGTCTGAAGCGCCTTGATGCCGATCCACTCTACATCAATTAACGGTGAAGAATGTTTAACGAACATGAGAAGACTTTTAACGTACCATCTTTAGCAGGAATATATTCACTGAAAGCGTCTTCCATCTCACCATGCAGTTCTGGCAATAATTTTGGCAATGCTCGGGTGAGTTGCAATCTGAGCAGAGGAACGTGATATGGGTTATGGGTAATTTCAGATCCAAATGTGTATGGGACTTGAAGTACCTGTGACAAGAGATGAGAGGAAACTGGGTTGGAATGACTACGGACCCGACATACCTCATCGTTATGTGCACTTGCTGACAGGACATGATCAGGCGCTCTCCGCACGTCCTCGATATCACTTGGCAATGTCACCACCACCCACCACCCATATGGGGTCGGGAGTTTGAATAGACCACCAGGCCACTGTAAATATGATGAGCGCATTCGATGTAACCCTCTCAGAGGAGCTCGCCTTGTGAAGTCCCATATTCAAAACATCTCGGGCATTTGTCAAAAACTTGATCGAGTGGATGAAAGAGAGAATAGGAAAACTTGATCCAAGTGTTGGAAAGTCTCCCAGCTTGGAATTCAGCAATTTATTCGTTATGTTTTTCTTGGGATAGCAATTTACCTTCTCACCTTACGAACTGGGCTGCTGACATACAAGAACCAAAGCCAACATGGGATTGTTGCCAGCCCGATCCAGAGAACGGATTTTCCAATGAGTATATCCATGAACCGTTGACTTTCGACAAGGTGACGCGGGACAATCCGCTTTAAGTTCAATATATATGGGTCCGTCTCGGCGACCACGAGGATCAACGATGAAAATAAAACAGAGAACAACTAGCCGATTGACATGAGAATTGGTCTAATAGAGTTCGTGGTTCATTCCAGAAGATTGATCATTGCGAAGACTCACAAGCCTCTTCCTGCACAAGAGCAATTCATGTAAATGTTTATGTCATTTGGAGAATTTGAGTTGAATGTAAATTTATTCAATCAAGGACGTGTTCAACTCAGTTTGATGAAGAACGATAACGATGGTTCAAAGGGCTAGTATCTATGTCTGGAGATTCAGCAACCAATAACAAGAATCAATCAAAACTACTTGAATCAAAGTTCCTCGTCGTCATTCGCAGCCACGTCAGTTTTAGCTTCCAGATTCATGGTGACGCGTCACTATTGCAATACACACATGTCTTGTTGGGTCCGCTATAACAGATGGTTTGTCAACTCTTTTGCTTTGCTGGTGATCGATATTCCATCGAGAGATAAGAACAAATGTTTCCGATCTTGGAATGAAATCTGACTTGTTCAATTATCGTACCTGGTAGACGGTTGTTCAGATATATATTATAATTTCTGGTGAAACATGAAATATTCCCCACTCAACTGAATTGACGCCAGCGTGCTACGTTGGACCTATACCGTACGCTTCCTAAAAAGAACTGCTGCCGTCCGATTTGGTATGCGATTATGCATGACAAACATGTCAGGAGGGCGAACGCCATCTGTGAGTTTCACATCATATGTAACAAGAATATATGCGAGCATCATCTTGATCACAGAAGCTGCCAAAAACCGACCGGGACATGCGCCCTTTCCATGACCAAAGGCTAGTGCATGTGGGCTGGTGGTTACCATATCGAATTTTTTGTCGGGATAGCCCTCATTGATGGCACGCTCTTTCATTTTGAGAAATCGAAGGCCGTCAAATTTTGAAGGATGGTCAAAGACTTCTGGATCGCTGTTGGTGATGGAAGATACCACGACGAATGTTCCTGGGGGTACCTTCATGCCATTCGCAAAAGTATATTCCTTCAGAACCTTCCGTGATATCGACACTGCAAATGAAGTGAAGCGTGAGCTATCTAATGGATTCCTTACGCAAAGCTTACCCGCTCCAAGGGGATGAAGTCTCTGAGACTCCTTAACAAAACTATCCATTTTGTACATTTGATCAACGGCAGCCTTCGTCCATCCTTCCTTGTTTGTTGCATTTTCAACTTCTTCCAAAAGGGCACTCTGATATTCCGAATATAGGGCTAAGTTATATAAAGCTTGGGTAAAAGCCTGGAGTAAGGTTGAGTCATGCAGAACACCCCATTTAAAAGTATGTATTGCACCATAGATGTGGTGTGAACAGACGCAAAATTCAATGCAAGAATACGCCTTAGGAGGTATTCATCTTGTTTCTCTTCTCCTTGAGCTTCGTCCATAAGCCAGGTAAGAAAATCGACCTGCAAGACCACGACCACGAATTCTTATAAGGTCACCACAAATCAAACACATAACTGACCTGGTTTTCTGCATTGTCGTCACCCTTTTCTTGACGATGAGCAGCAATAATCGAGCCAAGATGTTTAAGGCCGGCACGACGATGGCGTTCAACAGGTGTTATCAGGTAGTTGACCAATCTAGTGATCATGAACGAAAAATGCTGATCAGTAAGATACTTAACAACTTTATGAGAATTGAGCAGACTCGTACGGGCGCAAGAACTCTGGAAACGGACGCAACACAAACGACATAGTAAATGCATCTTTGGTAAAGTCAGTGTTAAGCTTGATCCACTCAGGATCCCTGCCTGTGTTAGCAACCCTCAAGACAATTTTACGTATCGACCCAAGCAAAACGGCATACATAATGGCAGCCCAACCAGAGTTCGATTCATTAAACGGGCGATTACTTGTATAGACGTCTGAAGTGCCTTGACGCTCATCCATTCTAAATATATTTAGGGTAAAAGATGTTTTAATGGCGACGAAGAGACTGCAAGGTACCAGCTGTAGCAGGAATATACTCCTTGAAAGCATCTTCCATCTCGGCATGTATTTCTGGCAGTAGTTTTGGCAGTGCTCGGGTAAGTCGCAAACTGAGCAGAGGAAGATGATAAGGGTTATGGGTAATTTCAGATCCAAATGTGTATGGAACTTGGAGGATCTGTGATAGGAAATTAAGGGGAAACAAACTCTGATGCAGCAAGAATCCGACATACATCATCATTGTGTGCGCTTGCTGATAGGGTATAGTCAGGCGCTTTACGCACATCCTCTATATCGCCCGGCAATGTCACCACCACCCACCAGCCGTACGGAGTCGGGACTTTGAATAGACCATCAGGCCACTGGAATATGACTGATAAGCATGGTTGTCTAACCCTCGGACGAGCTTGCCTTGCGAAGTCCCGTATCCAAGATATCTCGCGCGCTTGTGAAAAACTTGATCGAGTGGATAAAAGAAAGAATAGGAAAACTCGATCCAACTGTCGGAAAGTGTCCCAGCTTGGAATTCAGCAGTTATTAGTTGTGTTTGTCTTGGATCTAACATTTGAATTTTGACCTTCTCACCTTACGCGCGGGGCTGTTGACATATGAGAACCAAAGCCAAGGGAGGACGGTTGCCAGCCCGATCCAGAGGATGGGTTTTCCGATGGGTATGTCTATGAACGGTTGACTGTCCATGAGGTATTGGAGCAAATGACAACGTGATATGGGGCAAGCCCCTAACATAGTATATGGTTACGCCTCAGCGCCCACGAGGATGTCAATGCTAAAACAAGGGGATGTACGAACATTTGGCCCATTCACCATGAGACATGACGGTAATGGATTTTATCCTCCTGTACCTAGGGCTCAAGCACCGTTCTACGTTATGCGGTCAAGCGCTCTTGTGGCAGTGAATTGATTGTTGACAATGAATACAAACCTAATCAAGGCAGATGTTACAGTGGAAACAAATTGATCGCCCTGAAACCTTTATCTTCAGCGCCAACAAACGATATTTTCGATAAGCTCACTGCAAACACCTCAGCATTTCATGGGGGTTCTAATAACGGACAACGATTTCACGACCCACCCTAATCATAATAATCATTATACATGATCACTGTTATAAATGAAACTAAAAATCATCAATTATTGTGCCTGCCACCAATTAAATAAAGTGGAAAAGTGCTACTTGTATCAAAAATCCGCGTGGCATTCGCCAGCGGAAAACATTAAGATGGTACTAGATCTAGGGGATATGAGTATGTTTACGAGTCTGTCTAATGTCGGTGAATCACGAAGTTAGGTCTATTTGTCGCGCTTCCTGAAAAGCACTTCCGCCGTCCGATTTGGTACACAATTGTGCATGACGAACGAATCAGGAGGTCGAACACCATCCGCAAGCTTTACATCATATGTCACAACAACGTATGCAAGCAACATCTTGACCACGGAAGATGCCAAAAACCGACCAGGGCATACACCCCTTCCATGACCAAAAGCTAGCGAATGAGGAGTGGCCGTGACCATAGTGAATTTCTTGTCGGGATGGCCTTCCTTGATGGCACGTTCTTTCATTTTGATGAATCGGAAGCCATCGAATTTTGAAGGATCTTCGAAAACTTCTGGATCGTGGTGGGTGATGGAAGATACCACGATGAATACGCCTGGGGGTACCTTCATGCCATTCGAGAAAATAAATTCCTCGAGAGTCTTGCGTATTACTAACACTGACAATAGAGATAAGATGTAAGCTAAATAAACTTGCAACGGGACTTCTTGCACAACACTTGCCTGTTGCAAGAGGATGAAGTCGTTGGGATTCCTTGATGAAACTATCCACTTTGTACATTTGATCAACGGCGGCCTTCGTCCACCCTTCTTTACTTGTTGCACTTTCAACTTCTTCCCGGAGGGCCGTCCAATATTCTGGATACAGAGCTAAGTAATACAAAGCCTGGGTAAAGGCCTAAATAAGGGTTTGAGTGATGCACAGGACTCCATACGATGGTACCATACCATGGATGATGTGTGGACAGCTGCAAAATTCAGGACTAGCATACACCTCATGAGGTATTCGTCTCGTGTCTCGTCTCCTTGACTTTCGTCTATGAGCCGGGTAAGTAAATCGATCTGCGAGGCCATTATTCTTATGCAACGTCACCGCAAATCAAACAACTGACCTGTTTTTCTGGATCGCCACCTTCCCTTCCTTCTTTTTCCTTGCGACGGGCAGCAATAACCGGGCCAAGATGTTTAAGGCCAGCACGTCGATGGCGGTGAAAAGGTGTTATTAGGGGATTGACCAACCTAGGCACGGAGCAATCACAATGAGTAAAATAAGAATCCTGGTGAGAGTTGAGCAGACACATACGGGCGCAAAAACTCAGGAAATAGACGTAAGATAGATGAAATGACAAAAACATCTTTGGTAAATTTAGAGTTAAGTTTGATCCAGTCAGGATCTCTGCCTGTGTTGCCAACCCTCCAGATGACGTTGCATGCCAACAGAAAAAAAATGACGTACACAATGGGAGGCCAACGAAAATCCGGTTCATCAAACAGGTGATTATTTTCATAGAGGTATGATATCCCTTAACGCTGCTCCAATCTAATGTATCACTGTTAACAAGCTTGTAACGAAGGAGAGGACAAAAAACCAAAAGTACCATCTTTAACAGGAATATACTTCGTGAAGGCGTCCTCTATCTCGTCATGTACGATCGGCAATAGGTTCGGTAAAGCTTTGGTAAGGTGTGATTTGAGTAGAGAAAGGAGATCGCCGTGGGTAATTTCGGGTCCAAAGGTGTATGGAACTTGAATAAACTGTCATTGTAAATGAGGCGAAGCAAGTTCTGATGCAGGGACCAGCTCGACATACCTCATCGATGGGTACGCTGGGTGACAGAATATGGTCGGGCGCCTTACGAATGTCCTCTATGTCACTCTGCGCTGTCACAACCACCCACCAGCCATATGGGGTAGATACTTTGAATAAGCCACCCGGCCACTAGAAACATGATAAGCATCGCAAAATTGCAATTTGGCTTTCAAGGAGCTTGCCTTGCGAAGTCCTGTGTTCAAAATATGCCGTGCTTTTGTGAGAAACTTGATTGAGCCAATTAAAGAGAGGATGGGCAAACTCGATCCTACTGTTGGCAAGTGCCCCAGCTAAAACGCCATCATCAGCTGTGTTTGCCTTGGGCTTTTTAAAACTTTCACCCACTCACCTTGCGAACAGGGTTGTTGATGTATGAGAACCAAAGCCAAGATAGCACGGTTGCCAGTCCAATCCAGAGAGAAGGATTTCTGACCAGTACGTCTATAAAGCCTTGGCCATCCATTGGAGTATTCAATATTGGAGGAGGCGTCAGTGTGGTGTGAGGTGATACTTCTCTAATATATATGTTTGACCCATGGACGGCCACTGCCACCAGCATGTGGCAACGGTGAATTTATCGCAAAGGACGAACAAAGGTTTGCTGATTGCGCTGGTATCCACAGTCGTTCCATAACATCAATCACGCAACATTGGCAGCCATGCCAGAGGAGCACAACACACAAGATTTAGCGATGGCGTTCCGAAAGTAATTCATGTGCTATCAAAGACAGCGAATCTGGCTGGTCGCGAGTCTGGATAAATTCAGAACAAAGCCGCTGAACCAGTGGATACCGTCTGATTGCCATGAAACTTGTTTACTGGTGATCTCGGTGTGATCACTTCCTCTCTAGCGTGGCCCCGCTCGGGCCCGGCAGACGCGTCATGATCATGATAACGGTACTGAGCTGCCTCTATACCTAGTCCGGCGGAATTGCAAAAACTACTCAACTGCTATGGAAGCTGAGCAGCTGTGAAGAGTTTAAATCCGGAGGCCAGGCCAATGCAGCACCGTCTGGACGCTTTGATTCTTAGCGACGAATATACTTACTGGAGAACGTTGACAGTGGATTGTACTGATGCACTAGTTGGTTATATTTTTTTGTGCTGCATGCTGATGAAGCAAACTACAAAACCTATAGTAATAATGTTGCTCTGATATGAAAGAGGGAGCTTGAGGTCGTTTCAATACGACATCAATCTCGATCCCGCTCTTCAGTCTGGCCCCCTGTAGAAACACATTTCGCATGTTCTATAATCGGACAACGATTTCACGACTTGCTCTTGTTATCAGACTGTCCATGAAAGGCCTTGGTACCAGTTGTAGAGGAGGTTTCTGGCTAGACAGCAATACTTCGAATAATGCATGTTGTGCGGCATAGATAAGTGGAGCTATTGCCTTGAAATTTGACCAATGTGACTGCGAACAAACATATTAGGATGGTGCTGACAGTTTACGGTTTATTTCCGCAGAATCTTAGTGACAAGAGATGAGATAAATACATCTCGCTTCGTCAAACGAATCTGGAAAACGAGCACCATCCGCAGCTTTACATCACATGTCGTCACAACAACATATAGAAGTCTCATCTTGATCACAGAAGCTGCCAAAAATTACACAGAGCATGCGCTCCTTCCTTGACCGAAGGCTAGCGATGGAGACTGGCCATGTCGAACTTTTGGTCAGGATAGCCCCTTGATGGCACGCTCTTTCGAGTTGACGGATCGGAAACCATCGAATTTTGAGAGATCTTCGAAACCGTCTGGATCGTAGTGGGTGATAGAAGATACCACCTGGAAATACCTTCGAGAAAATAAAATCCTCAAGGCTTCTTTTGCGACTGAAGCATCCCAGACGACACTTGACCAGTAGACGTTAACCTTCAGTTGCATCACAGTCATCGACGTTACAAAACCCAACTGGGTATTCACCTAATAAAAGGCATGGACAAACGCTGCCTTGCGAGTAAGATCTACCTCTTAGGCTTGTCTGAAACGCCGGAGACGGCTTGGTGAATTAAGTAAATGTGTGGAGAGGAAAAACATGGTGTTGAGACAGAGATGGGTGATAGGTTTGAAAAGGGAAATTCGGAGGCCATGACGCTCCTGCATCGTGGTCACTTCATAGAAGGGACAGTACCAGACTATTCATAGCTCTGTGAACGAGTGAGTCGTCGAGGCGACAGAGAAAATGATAGGCACTCTGGTCTTCCGGGACATAGAACCGACCTTCAGGAGAGCGAGACATCCCGAAATCCGACCTCGAGGTATTCAGGGTCCAGACCTGCCAGTCCAAGCAATGCTCTTGAACCAGACATATTTATGTACCCTTTACACATCTGATTCCCGAGTGAAGCTTTCAAGGAGTGTCATCTGTCCTATTATCGCTATTTCAAGTTGCAAACGATGTGCATTTCTTTCAAGTTGAGATCGGAATTAGAACAAGTTATCACTAGAACCCTAGGCTTGTGTACCTGATAAGGTTGAGGTTTAGGGCCAGTTAAAGAAGGGCCTAAAAATACACCAGTCCCTCCTCGGAACTAGATCAAAACTTAGTACACCGCACATCTCCCAGTACAAGAAAGTCTGAATATTCAAATGTGGGCTGGAGTCTGGTGAGCAAGCTTGTCTACAATCCCTAGTTAACGTTGATCTTTTGGTAAGCTTCAAGGTGTCATCATCTTACATTCCAATAAAATCTTGATAAAATCTTTTCGTAATGAATGCAGCTCACAAATGCATGTTTATCACAAGACCGATTTTCCTGTCGACATTGTTGTGACGTGGGACTGTATCATTAGATAGTGGAAAAGTCTCAAGGCAGTACCCGGTAAGTAATTTCTCCTGTCGCTCAACCGAGTGTCGTCTCACGTTCTAGTAGCGCAGCAGGAATGCTGGCTTAATGAAAGCCACACAACAATAAGTCTTCCAGTCGGACCAAGGTAACAAGGTGTGTCTTGATAAGTGGCTAACTCAAGGATATTCCGTTAGAATGAAAGTACAGGGAGCTTCGTCCAGGGAATTCTGAATGACAACCTTTCCGATGACTACAGGCTCCTCTACTCCCGTACGTGTTACAATTTCCCATGACCCACTACTTTTGTCACCCCAAGGTTCCAAGCAAATTTTTATTTCTGTTTTGTGTCTTTTGGTACGAATTGAAGCTAGGTCTCTACGATGTCACCGGACTCGGATCCTCTGGTCCGGAAAGACTGGAGATGGCTGGAGATGGTCTGAAAAGGCCTGTTAAGAGAGCTCTTTCCCAACCTTTCCGATTTCGCACTCACGTATGTCTCACAATCTGCCTTTGAAGCTTGCAACAAATGATTGAACGGCGAAAGAAGCCATTGCATGTGTCTAGCTTCAGGGCCGTGGATATGCTGACTATCCTCCAGTCCTCTGTTCAGAAGCCTATAAATGATCTCCCGACTCTTCAGTACTTGACAACCCACTCCTCCCAACAAGAATTTATCAGCATGTTTCCTAAACTTTGTGTCAGCACTCTTGTCGCTTTTATTGCTTTGTCTGGTTTGCAGAGTGTTTCCGCCGATTACCAGTGTACTGGACCCGCTAACAACCCCCTTGCATGCTGTACATTTCATTCAAGAATGATTTACTCAGATGTTCCTAACTACTTTTCCAGGTCAGTATCTCGGAACTATAGGTGCCGGTTTCGCATATGGTTCTAATTGCTCCCCCTATACAAGTGGTGATCCATGGTGCGTACTTCTGCTGTAACCCCTATTCCCTAAACATATCATTGACCTTTTCTATTCTGAATCATTCTCTTCATTGCTCGATTACTGATTTACGATATGATAGTGATGGGTATATTGCTTGCTGTCCTGCTACCGGTACGTTCTGGTTGTAGTGTTCACAGGTCGTATGTCCTGGAGTCTTAACCCTTTCTCTCGCCTTTAATTATAGGTCCCGATATCATATATGACTGCTGGCCAGCCGTCCAGAACTGAAGAGCGAATTTCAAGCCGTCGATCATAATATGACTTGGACCATGTTTTTACCTTTGTTGCAAATATGATATGATCGATCCAATCAAGCTTGTTTTGGAGATTTATCAAGCATCATCTTTCCCACATATAGGACGTGCAAAGCACCGAAATCCGAGTTCAAGCCATTTAGAAATTGATATGCCTTCACCTCCTATTCCAAAGTTGCAACGTATGAATGGCAACATCCATTCGCATGCAGGGAGAGTACATCCACAAGTAGAACAAGCTAAGAAAAAATCGGGAACAATCACAAAGACATTCCTTCCACAGCAATTCTGATCACCAGGCGACTTCTCAAACAGCACCCATGAACCGATGTCCATTCCAAGAATGAACACGCCTCCACATGTTTGAGGTTAGAATATTCGTGTAATTATCGTGGACACTCCAGATGAACCCGAACCAGTTAGTGTCAGTCGACTCTTGCGGGATTCTGAGCCACAATAGTTAGTTAAGGCGAGAACTTGTGTAGCTATAGGCCGAAAGGATGGAGAGAGTAAAGAAAATGATAGAATGAATGATTTCTTTCCAATATGCTTCCTTAATAAGGTCATCCTGAGGTCATCGTCCCAATTGTGTAGTTGATTGACGACCCATATTGTTGTACTGTATGTGAAGGTGGGTAGCATTCAGACTAAGCGATCAATCGAGCACCTGAAACAAACCTAAAGATGGTACGGAAAGTATCTGGTATAATTTCTGCACAATGTTATTGACAAAGTTAGACCTACACGGCGTCACGCCGCCTGAAAAGCACTTCCGCCGTTTGACTTGGTACACGACTATGCATGACAAACGAATCAGGAGGGCGAACGCCATCCGCGAGCTTCACATCATATGTCACAACAACATATGCGAACATCATCTTGATCACGGAAGCTGCCAAAAATCGACCAGGGCATGCGCTCCTTCCATGACCAAAGACAAGTGAATGTGGACTGGCTGTGACCATGTCGAATTTCTTGTCTGGATGGCCCTCCTTGATGGCACGCTCTTTCATCTTGATGAATCGCAAACCATCGAATTTTGAAGGATCTTCAAAAACTTCTGGATCGTGGTGGGTGATGGAAGATACCACAATAAACACGCCTGAGGGTACCTTCGTGCCATTCGAGAAGGTAAATTCCTCAAGGGTCTTGAGTGATACTAACACTGACAATCGAATGAGACGTGAGCTAAATAAGCTTGTAGGGGGGCTTCTTGCACAACACTTGCCTGTTGCAAGAGGATGAAGTCGTTGGGATTCTTTGACAAAACTATCCACTTTGTACATCTGATCAACGGCGGCCTTCGTCCATCCATCCTTATTTGTTGCGTTTTCAACTTCCTCCCGTAGGGCACTCCAGTATGCTGGATACAGAGCCAAGTAATATAAAGCATGTGTAAAAG
>JAIUJM010000877.1:0-11719 GCA_026262225.1 Inosperma sp. D86 | reverse complement strand
CGCGAGTGATGCGGGAGCAAGCAGTGGTAACCTCGTCTTGCGAAGGGATTATGGTGCGATTGCTGGCGGAAATGGGGATGCCTCGAGAAGGTCATAACTGTATCTAAATATCTTGTTGCGTCAAATCCATTATCTTTCTCAACTGACCAACAATTGCAAATCTGTGTATCTTCACACTTGCCCAGACTATTTGCCAAGAACTTCTTTGGACGTTAGAAGTAGAAGTTGACCACGCGACTTCCTAAAATTCGGTGTGCTCCTAAATATGGCAATTGATGGGAGTAGACGGCCGAGCGGCGAGTACTATTACAGATGGGGTGTTTTCACACGGTACTAGTGTTTTCACATTTGCGTTAATCCAGCAATATTACTCAAGTGGGACTGACAATACTTTCTATAACAAATACAAGGTGGATGGTCAGGAAAAACATCTCACATTGCAGATCTATACCACTTAGTTACAAATTATAGGATATCAATGGGAAATAAAGCTTAGAAGAAAGGAATCTTACATGAAAGTAAGGCCAATGTGCGCAAAAACAAAACCACAAACACTGCGAAACCCTGGAAAATGATAGTACAGGTTGTCACCGTTGCGGGTTTCTGCATATTCGTAAGCAAAGCATGCCTATCATATAGACGACAGAGGAATCGATCCTCCAGGGTTACCCTGCTCAAACCCTGCTGTTAGAAAATTCGCTTTCTAAGTCATGATTTTTAAACATATCGGAGGAAGGAGTACGTAATTAAAATCAACACTCACAACTGAGTCAGGTGGTACTTGAACCCTACCGGAACAAGGACAATAGATATCGATGTTCCTTCTTTACAAGATTCCGAGCCGATGCTCTTGGTTCAGGCACCAATCTCTTCAAGTTTCGCGACCGCCAACGAATTGGGGATGAACCGACCGAATTTACATGGGTACCAGTTGAAAAAGTGCAATATGAACTTGCAGATAAGCAATATTTAGCAGATTATTAAACTTTCAAGAATCTGAGTCGTGTTCATCCAATTTTGCTGTGTTTATTAATATTATGACATAATCTTCGCTACGAAAAGTCATGAAATGGTGTTGAAATACGTCCCGCAATCACTATATCCTCTCAAAACTCGAAATCCGTAATGGTGGAAATTTCATTCAACTAGAGATACACAATCAAGCAATGGGTATGTGGATGTGATGCGCGATTCGTTGGATACATATGGAAATTACTCCGATGACTCGAAGGACCACAAGGTAGTGGAATCTTTGGTTTTTGGTTTGGTGACAAGAGAAGCCTAAACAAAAAAAGATGAGGTGAGATCCGCGAGAAAAAGTGATGGAAATGACATACATCTTGGGCTGCGGGAGCACTGACAACAAGCTGCGACTTGCTGTCACGGATTCTTAAATGTTAACAGCATGCCAATGAGTGTTTGTTTGCATGCAGCATAAGAAGTATAACGAGATTTACGTACAAAAATAGTTGCGAGGCTGGATCTTGTTCGATAATCCAATAGTATGGTGTACCAATCTTCCCGACCACTGAAGTACCATTCAAAGTCAAGTAGTAGACATCCTTTTGATATTCATAATAAATGACAACTTCTCCAGGCAGTCCACGTGGTCTAACATCGACAGTGAGCTAATAACGGAAAGACGTAAGTGATGGATGGTGATATGTAGAAAACCTACATCGTGGGGCGAAGGGCGACTACCCTTTTTAGTAACCAAAAACTTATAGCTTCCAATCGCGCCTTTCAGCTCGACGACGATGCCGTATGTTCCACCGTTATTAAACAGCCTGTAATCTCGTTTAGGTATTATATTTGAGCCTGGGAGAATTTCTGTGTTGCTGGGGTTCTCGCCCTGGGCGGGTCCACCTTCACCTCCGCCATCTTCGCCAATATGATTTGGAGCGTCAGTCGGCTCAATCATCCAGATCTGATTGTGCGCAGCCTAACAGGGACTTGAGACAGGTATACTGAGCACACCAATAATGATTGCTTACCTTCCATTGTTTCAGTATAACCTAGAAAAAATGACAATGGTGTAAGCATCAAAGTTTCACGCGTCCAATCACAAGTATGACATACAGTGTCTTCAGCCAGACTGAGGGAGAGCAATTCGCTCGTTTTGATACCGTTACGACTGATATCACACCAAATGCAGATCCTATTCGTGGTGGGAGGGGATGTCAAAGAGATAAAATACATAAGGAGCAAAGAACTTACGACCAGCTGAAGTCACTGGTGACTTCTATGAACCACTCTCGTCCTGTGGTGGCGTCGGTAAGGACGGGTACCCATCTATCAGTAGACCTGTCCTTCTCTACGCTGAGGTACTTCTTCTCCAACACATTGCAAAGAGTACATTTGCCATTTCCCAGGTCTTTGATCTCCCACTAATAGTCATCAGCGTTCATTTATGAGATGAGACGATTGGACATACAGCACGATGGTCTCCACGGCCCTGATTCTTGATGGACAGTCGCTTTTGGCCAGGCTGCGAATGGATGACGAGACCATTCAAAGTACGGATTCGATATTTTCCTTCGTCATCGCCGTCAGGGAGGGACGCTGGAGTAACTTCTACAAGTCTCCATTGATAGCTTTCATCCTTGCTCTATAAACCAGATCGAAGGCGTAAATCGTACAACTGTACATAAAAGAAGAAAATGCGTACGACTTTGCTGAAATTGGTTGGCAGATTCGGATCATACTCGAGGGTCGGCTACAGGGAGTGCCAGGTGTCACAATGCTAAATAGTCGACAGGAGAGAGACGCACAGTCGTGGAGTTTCGAACAAAGGCTAAAATATTATCCTCGTCATTGAGGTCAGAGCTCACCATACTAATGACGCCTTGTGAGAAGGGGAAAGTACTGGAGACATGGAAAGAAACGAACTACAAATGATCATTTTCATGCGCTTCGTCGTTGTAGAACTTCCACTTCTTGCCTGGAGTTCTGGACGACTTTGCGACGCTAAGGGAATACACGTTATCACTAGTCGTCATTCCAGACAGAACCCAGTCCTCGTCGTCGATGTTTCGGATTTCGTAGACTTTCGTGTTAGAATCGGGTTGCACGAAAACCCACTGTTAAGTGCGTGCGTTACTTTGGAATAAAAGCTGCAGTACGATGCATGAAGGGGTCACTTACTTGTTGGAACCTGCTCTTCGGCTTCAAAGGGCGCAAGACAAGAGCCTTCTTGCCACGTCGTTCCAGGAAGGTTCCATAATCGACACTCTGAAGTCGGTACTTGACTCTATTGAGAATGTCGGGTTGGGTCATTGTGAAACTTTGCAAAGAACAGAAAGAACATGACAAGCCGTGACTTTATACTTGAAATTTCGGCACGGGGTGGCGAAACGGCCTCGTCGCAACGTGGGCGACAAGATCGGCAATTGTGTGATAAAAAGTTCGTTGTGATCGCGAGTTCCAAGGAGGATCTTGACTGGGCATGAATGAAAAGTTCAGAAGTGGTGTGCGGCTACGACGTGGGAACCCAATGCTACTGATATGGCCTTTTGATATCTGATCATGCTCAAGCTGTTCCTGAAATGTAAGCTACTGCAGAAACACGTTCTTCATCTAACAAACTTACACAGTTCTACCGGCTATAAAAATTACCTTGGATATCACTTCAGCAGGGCACGTTGTCCTTTCATGTTTGAAAGAAGTTTAGTTGGCATTCATGTGAATACATTTACAATAATCCTCTCTGAACGACACTATGTGCCTATGGAATGTAATAAGCCCTGGAAATTCTCATTTGGAGAGAGAAAGGTAACATACAGTTGACAACAGAAAATGCATACAGACCTGAAGTTGCAACAGTTAAATCGTCATCAATCCTCGTCTCGCCCAGCGTGAGGTAATTTGCGTTTAGACCTTTTGCAGCCAACTGCTCCTTGATCTGGATTACGGTATCGTTCATACGGAGACGTAGAATGACTTCTTTTCCGTTGCCGCAAAACGTAACTGGCATTGCGCCTGGGATCTGGACGACTGGCCGACTCGTCAGCAGCAACTTTTGGAAGAAGTAATGGTTACCCACTCAATTGAACCCTATGTCCATTTTGGATGCCATACGATTCGATGGTCCTATGGTCGAGGAGAATATCCTTGTAATAGAGGAGTAATTGTTGCTCTGAAGGAATATTGTGGAAGACTTCGATATCTCGTTTAAGCCGTCCTATTGTTTTGCTATTGTTGATGGAGAAGTTCGGGTCGCGAAAGGGTTTGCCAGCCCTGTTTAACTTCAATGTGATATTGGTCATTGAAGGACAAGCGGTGGTCAATGTCTTTACACTTTGAAAGAATGCTTGATGGAACTTAAAAACTCTTGAACCATTGCGAGCCAGATCTCTTGATCGGAAATTTCTGATTAGAATGGGCAAGTTCAGACACGGTGTGGCTCAGGGTTTTCACCCTTTCTCCCGCTGGCAGGTGATAAGCACCAGGACCCCTGAGAGTCCGTCTGATTCCGCCCCAGCGGTTTTCATCCGGAACCCCAGTAGGAAAATTTAACTATATATGGCAGGACGAACCCTTGGACCAGACATCTGCGACGATGGTCTAATTCTTATCCGGAAGCGGCTCAGACATGCACCGAGATTTTCAGGGGTCCTTAAGCACGGCAGCAATACTCATACCGATCCAGACAAATCCAGAGCTATCCAGAGTGGCAAGGATCTGTCGATCGATCAACAAGTCTCCTTTTAGCACTGAAAGTCGAGCTGTCATGTTGTAGTGGCCTTTGGATGGGAGTTGCTCTTGATAAAAAAGCATGCTAACCAAAGCGACAGAAGAAGAAATGGAGACGCTCAGGCAGCTAGTTGGCGAATTCGGCGATCAAGGCTGGGAAAAAACCTGGTGAGACCGTCACGGTCGTTGTACCAGATTTAAAGGCTGCTTGCTATGATACTAACTGATTGCGTCGAGGGAAATAAATGTCTTACCTTGGGACAAACTCGGTGCTGTTCAACCGCCATTGAGATCACTCTTGTTATCCGATGAGCAAGATTGGCCACGTCAAGGACGCGCTCTTGTACCGGGGTGTGGTAGAGTGCGTTGTTTTATATTTCCATCAATTCCTGCGGTTTAACGACATCCGTATTGACCATTAGGGCTATGATCCCGTCTTCATCGCTGCAACTCTTGGTCTTGATACCCTTGCGGTAGACATATCCCCAACTGCTCTCCGATCCGCTAATGCGTACGATTCATTTATTATCAATCAACTGCACCGTTGACGATGCATAAGATAGTCTACTTGCGTCGACACCAGATGTATCCCCTGGGAAAGTGACCTTCCAGGAGAAGGACTTCTTCACATTGTCGAGGTCTCCTGATCAACAATTTGACTTGGTCTACGACTATACGTGAGTCAGCATGTAAAAATTGCCTTCGGTAGGTGGACAGTTGAGCTTGACGAGAGATCTGCATATTTTCAGCTTCTTCGTCGCTATCCCTCCAGAAAGGCGCGCCGACTGGGGATATCAGATGAGTGCTCTGGTGAAATCAGGTGGCTTCCTTATCGCCCTTGTCTATCCCCTTAATCCCCCCAGGGATGATGGTCCGCCCTACTATATCCAACCGGAGCACTATATTGAAGCATTAGGGCAGAACTGGGAGAAGGTAATCGCGAGGGTACCAGAAGACAGCATTTCGACTCATATTGGATTGGAATACCTAATGGTGTGGAAGAAACTCTAAGCGTATCGATCCGATTGTAACTCTGCTCCTCCCACCAATATCATCCTGTTTCTGCGACGACAATCTAAGAATGACTCAAGAATACACAGCCTGATTTATCAACAGAGTCATTCAATAGCATGAATTTGACAGCGACACGATAGTATTACATTCAGTAAAGGGCATGTATGCAACGTGTGTCCACGTTTTCTAGCTGACGGTCAATGACAACTCCTTTAACCGCCATCAGCGCGGGCATCTGTGTTTGCCGAGTCAACAACAAAATATCACGTTAGGATGAAAAAGGCAACACACGGAATCTAATGATAGTGTCATCGTCGACACCAAGTGTTGCAATGTTTGTGTTGTCCCTCGTAGGTTCAACAAGGGTCGTACCACCGCCGATCTGGGTATCGTATTTCGGCACCTCAGACGCCCCAAGAATTGTGGTCTTGACTTCCCCGAGGGTTTCCGAGCGAAGTACATAGGTTTCTTCTCGTGCTACACCCAAAGTAGCTCTGAAGAAATAAATTCGCATAGAGGATGATTCCTCTATTACGATCCCAGAGCGAGTCACGATCAGCAAAAAGGAAATTTTGGGATGAAGGTGAAGTACTCACGGAGCTCAACCGTCTCCCCGTCTGTAAGACCAGAATTCCTGAGTGTCCTCCCGTTCACGAGTTTTGAATTTCTAAACCAGAGTATCTGTGAGCTAACAAGAATGCCCGTCGAAGTTTCGATATCGGATTTGAGCCTTGAAACAAGTTTATCGTCTTTGATAGTAATTTGCGACGGCGTGATGGCTGTGTTTGGTAAGCCACGTCGCATAATAGTCAGAGTGATCCACGATCCCATCGTGCTGTGACTAGTCGTATCAGGTTCCAATGGGGGTAGAATGAAGCAGCTACCTACAAATGTCGGAAATATCAGATTTTAGACCCCTTGCAACCTAATGATCCCATCCTCGTTGAATTTATACTGAGTACACAAACCCAAAAGAACTCATGGTCAATTCGACCTCATACGAACGGGGTTCAATTGAAATCCATGGCTCAATCGTAGAAGGCAGGTGACAGAAGACTTTTTGGCGTTTTGGCAGGCACCCTGAAATGCGGGTCTAGGCGTGTGTTATTTCAAGTTCCATCGAGATAGCATAGATAACAGCCTCAGCTGACTGGCTGCGGTAATTAAAGGAAACCTCTCACCTGGTACGTTGTCTATTATACTTATGAAAATCTACTTCCCTATTTCGGGACTACTTTATTAGAATCAAGATCGTCCGACGGAAATGTTCACGGGCTCGGAAAGTCCCGGTCGATTTCAAATTGGTTTTGGCGGTTTGACAACTCATTGAAGACCTTGTTACATTACCCAACTTAACGATTCGCGTAACCAGAATGTCGACATGCGTTCAGTCAAACTGTTCCAACTATTGCTCCTACGATGCCCCGAAATTATCATGCCCTCATGCACTAAATCTTTGTCCCGAGCACCTCCGCCAGCTCATCAAGAAACATATCAACAATGGAGAGACTGATGTTAAATGTCTCGATCCTACCTGCACGGCACTCCTAAATGACAAAGACGTCTTAAAGTGGATGGATAAGAAAGACGACGACGAGTAAGAAGTTTTATATAGTCCCTCCGATCTTGAATAATTGACTCGTGCCACTTACTGGCAGATATGTCCGTTTGTGCATTAAACGTATAGATAATTACCATGCCGGTTATGTCAAGTGTCCGTGCGGGAATGCTCAATATCACTTGGGAGGAAGTATGACAAAATCCTTTTTTTGTCTTCTTTTTTGTCGACCTGTACGCTTTTGTAGATAGGACGCCCATCGTGAGCTGCACTGCTTGTTTGAAGGACTATTGTTATAAAGACAAAGTTATGTGGACGGATGACCACATCTGCGAGAAGTATGACACGTTCGAAGGCGGTAAACTGCCTGACAATGTTAGGGCTTGTCCCAAATGCAAGTTTCACGTGAGTTCCCGCACGCTACGCATCTCACTATTAACTAATTCACGATGTCATGAAACAGCTTACTAGGGTCCGAGGGTGAGTTGACGCATTCTGTGCCTCGAGCATTGGAATACCTTTGCTGAAATCAGATGTGTGACCGCAGCTGTAATTATATGCCATGCATCGGCCGTATGTCAGTTTGTTAGTCAATGAAGAACTACTCACAGGACCCCTCTTCTTTCACAGCGAATTGTGGTCACGTATTCTGCTGGATTTGCTCGAAAGATTGGAACGCTAGCACAAACCATGGAAATACATATCAAGAACACTACTCATGCCCCACTCTCAGAGGCTAAACATTTGGTGAATGTCTCTCGTCGTTTCCTGTTCGCCATCATCTTGACGTTTGCCAGATCTGGATAAGAATTTGAATCGTTTGAGAAGCGTTAATGTTCGGAACTGTACGGGGAGAGTTTCGCGTAACAAATCTGAGTTTAAGGATGCCCATACGTTGTTGTCTTTATTTTTTTGGAATGTAGTACTAGTAGTACTGTGTTTGCAGTCTGTTCTTGCCTAGTTGTGAGACACAGCCGATCCCGTTCTTCGGGATGCCTCACTTACGACACTAACCGAGGTTTCACACTCACAGTGAAGGTGTTTACACTTGCAGTTGGTCACACACACTCATAGTCAGCCATTCTCACGTTCACACTCACAATCGAGTACTCAGAGTGAATACCTGGAAAGTATATGTGTGCGCCGTGACTGGTGGGGTTAAGCAATGTGTCAAGGTACTGAAAATGTCGAAAGTGACACGTCGAGGTGTAAACCAAGTGAAAACAACCGGTGGCAGTTGACCAACCATGATTAAATGCATGATTCATGACAAGCACTGTACTATTTAGATTAATTCGGCATGGGGTGGGACATCGGACAAGCGAAATGATATTTCGGCATCAGCAGAATCATCGTGAGGTAGGACAACTCCAAGAATTTCGGCACATCAACGGCGTGTTGGGCGCGCCGGAGCTCGGAAAGGCTGCGCAGCCATTACTAACCTTAAGCCGAACATCGGACAGGACCCATCGTTCGGTCAACCTTAAGTTTCTTGCCTCACTCATATTCAAATTTCTTACATAAAAGTTTCAGCAATGACTGTTGTCTTATGTCGGAGCATATTCCGGGTGTTTTTATGCACAAAGAACGAAATGGCAAAGGCGTCTTATTTCGGCCATGTCACACCACATCACGCTGCCCTGCCAAAACGTGTGACTGACGGAACGATGGGTGCTGTCCGATGTTTGGTCTAAGGTTAGTAGTCACAGCCAGCCGATAGGCTTGGGACGTCGGACATGAACCAAATTCGGCGGCGACAAGGTGACCTCGGACGCGTGACTGCCGAATTAATCTAAATGGTACAGGTCTACCCTGCTTAGTTACTCCCAGTTCTGGACAGTAACAATCAGCTTTCCGCAGGTCAGAGTGGCGGAACGGCGCACTTTCATCACTTGCTGAAAGCAAGGTACCCTCGAGGACAAATTTACGTAATCAAATTTAAGGTTTGGGCATCCCGTTTCCACGATTCTTTACTCGGGGCTTTCCGCAGGTCCGAGCGACAGCACGTCGCCCTTTCATCTCATTGTCAAAGACGTCTTGCTTCTTATTTATTAGGTAATTTTTATTCAATGACCTAATTTTTATTCAATGCTCAAAAATGTTTCGTACAAATTGTAAACAAATTTATTTTATAATTCATTCTAAGATTTTATAATCAGCTCGTATATGCCACCTGGTGGTCGCTCTACGAGTCTATGGGCAATCAGAGAATAAGCGCTGGGACCGAGTCTTCGGAGTCAATGGCATAAATGACATCTGAATCCTGATTCAGGTCATGCCGCCTGCTACACCTTTTTTATAAATAATATTATACATTCAGATAGTTACTAAGAATCGCTCTGGAATGGGAACGCAGGCCCAATTAGGAAATCAAAAGATTGCATGGGAAAAAAGGGTTAATTCCGATTTATACTTTGAAACCGCTGTAACATAGGTGCTTTCGAAAGATTGTTGCCTACAACTGTAACTTTAGAAACTGAGATGCGAAATTAGAACACAACACATCCAATTCCAATTCCAATACCGCACTCAGCATCGGTGCCAGGCACGAACTGGCCATCCGCGCCAACGGTGCCCAAACTCAACTTATCCTCTGCTCCGTGTGTGACCACGAAAATTCCCTTCTTCTCAGTGAGTACTCCCGCCACGAACTTTGACTCCTCATTCAGTATCACTCCAATCCTCTTCAACTTGCCATCGAAGACACTCTGCGCAAAAACAGCATCCTTGCCCCACTTCCCGTCCCCACCTTGCTCGATAACGTGAAGGAGGTTATCCTTGCCGAGATAGAAAACGGAAAACTGAGTCGCCCCGGTATTAATCGCCCCAATCGTGGTCCCGATAGGCGTGCCGATGGCGGCATCGACAGGGAGAGTCGTCGGTGTCCAAGCCTCATCGAGAGACACCAAACGACCAGAGGTATCCTGGAATAGCGCGTGGCGCTTGCCATCTATGCCGATATATCCTGCAAGTTGGCCATCGGGATGGACCTTGTACTGAGGTAAGCCCTTGATGTTGAGCCAATCCTCCTCTTCGTCGTCATACTCGATGGCACGGAGGGACGAGTCCGCAGAGATGGCGAAAATGACACGTTTGTTGTTGGTGATGATGTACGCAGCTGAGGAATCGGGGCGGATGTTGTCTGCAATGAGCTCCTTCTTACCGAACTCGTTGCCGGTCCATTGCTTGGAAATGAGAGAAGAGCGTTCGTTGGTAAAGAGGAAGTAAGACTCTTTGCCGTCGGCGTCGAAAGCAAAGCCATTAGCAGTGAGAAAGCGGGTGAGTTCTTTCTGCTGGGACATATTCTGATATCGCCACAAGCGCGGTTTGATAACTCATATTTGCGTACACTTATAAGTATTCAAGCGGGTCCTAAACAGTGCGGGTGGCTTAAGTTAGGATTTGGTTAATTTGCGACCTTTGCTGATAAAGAGCGCCGAAATGATACAGTTCCGATTCCAAACGACAACATATAATTACTACATGTCATAAGTAGTATTAAACCTTATTGTCCGCATTGACGAATGGCAGCCATATGTACTGTGTAGTGAATTCAAACGAGGGTGCCCGCAGTAACTGAGCAATAGAATTCATAACACTCTTCAGTCGCTTCAAGTTCAAAACATTCGGCAGGTTAACGCGATTAGGGGATTAGGGGCATAGATACGCTGTAGTCCCCACCAATAAAATCGGGCGAGATTCATCTTGATTCTTGTGTTTGCACCTTGAACCTTGCATGTCGACGCCATCACGGTATTTTGAGATTCTATCCGCACTTGTGGTCTATGGGCCTTGAGATCGAGAATGAAAAGGCATGGAGCGGAAACGTCGACTACTTGATGTTTAACACCATTCCAAACATGCAGTGATGTAAATATACAGGCAGAATAACTACGATGTGATAGAATTAATGCCATGTTCAGTTTTCAGGAGAGTCAAAAACTGAAGAGACAAGGTGTTCTCTCGGACGATGTAAACCTTTTCGGATTTCAGAGCATGCTTCCATTCTCTGAAACTGATAAGGAGATGCAAGTTAAAGATGACCCGAATCGAGTTGGTCTCGAGTTTTACACGTAACCACATAGGGTAGTCAACTCGACATCCGCTACAACCTTGAGGTTAATCCGGAAGCACTAGCTGCGCGTAGACAGCACTCATTCAAATGTCATGTGCTTCATCGAGGCTCATAGAAGAACCGATCAATTGGTGGGGACTACAGCGTATCTATGCCCCTAATCCCCTAATCGCGTTAACCTGCTGAATGTTTTGAACTTGAAGCGACTGAAGAGTGTTATGAATTCTATTGCTCAGTTACTGCGGGCACCCTCGTTCGAATTCACTACACAGTACATATGGCTGCCATTCGTCAATGTGGAGACTCCACCTTCCTATCTGGAGCTTTGGGGTGCGGACAATAAGGTTTAATACTACTTATGACATGTAGTAATTATATGT
>JAIUJM010000876.1:0-11727 GCA_026262225.1 Inosperma sp. D86 | reverse complement strand
TGATGTGATAATGGGTGCTGTCGGGCTACTAGATGCGGAAGCACCGGGTGAGGCTATGATTGATGCAGTAGATGTGCCAGAAGGTGTCCCACAGTTGATGCCCGTCACGCAGCAGAGAGGAGCTTGGCTAAATACCTGGCATACGGCACTGTAACTCCGGTATTGGTCGCTGATAAATCCAATATTAAAAGGTGGCTTACCCGGCTAAGCAGCACGGCACCACACCATGGGCGCAACATGACTTGCCTATACAGCAATGTCCAACACACTCCGTATCCCCCATCGGACAAACGGATGACTCTTGGGAATATGTGGTGTTTCCTACCTCGTTCAACTTGAATGCTCGAGGTACGAGGGGATAGCTTGGACTAGCGTTGAGTATACCGACCAACTCGTGCATGGCGGAAGACCACCACCCGAGGTCCACGTTGTCTCAACGCTTAAATTTCTTATCGATGAAAGATTATTATCTTGTGACATTCCAGCTGTCAACGGCAAGTCGAGCTTTGGACAAGCTCACAATGTTCAATACTTCATCCTTAATTTCCCTATAAAATCAAAAATTGTAGGCGGCGTCTATGCCAGAGCTTTCCGAGGCCTTTTCCACGACAAAGAATAAGAATGTCATCTTGAAGAAGCTTGGACCGGCCCGGCAACCACACTTCGGCTTGCAGTGCAAGCCGAAGCAAAGCCGAAGTTTGATTGGCACGGTGTCGTGACAGTTACGATAATCGACAGATTGTTCTTGGATTGTTCTCTAACCCATCTCTCACTCCAGAACTACTCTTGTCTGTACAGGTAGTTCCTTGAGAGCTCCATCAAAATGCGTGGTGAAATTTGCATCGGTTTTGCTTCTCTTCTTTCGTGAGTTGCTCGACAGTTATAACAAACGTCATTATCAATAAATACTGCAGATTGACCTCGATGATCCTCCTGGGGCTCATATACGTGAGGGTTATTGTGTTGGATCTCGGGGTGATGTTATCTGATGCACATTTAGGCCGGTCAGACAAACACTTCGATCGTACCAAAGGGAATTTCAATGGTTATACTTTTTATCTTCCTCTTTTCCTTTCTTATTCTTCTTCCTGTCAGGTCAGTGTTGATGTATCACGATATCAGTAAGTATATAAAGAGATTCTACTTGTCATATGTCATCACATATTCTTAGTGACGCTCTGTTTTCTGCTTTCGGAGGGGTGATTCCTATCGAAGGACTATACACGCAGGACGGATCTGCGGCCTTGGGCACTGCTGCTGGACTAAGACAGGTATACAGATTTGGCATCACAAATTACTGTGCCTATGTCCAAGCAAATGATGGGGCTTGTGCAAGACAATCTGTTGCACTTCAATTCCAGCCTTATGCCGCCATCATCTCCGACATGCCACTGAATTACTCGCAATTCAGTTATGCAGTAATACCTGCTTCGGCGTTCCATGATCAAGATTCCCTAGGGTCTTACACGCGAACGGCTTCCTATATGCTGTTACTTGGGTTTGTTTTCATAGGTCTCAGTTTAATTACGTTCGTATATCTCCATTGTGTTAGGCGAGTCTGAACACTAATACTGACCTTATATAGCGGAATTTTCAAACAGAGATGTATGTTTCTTCTAGCCGCCCTCTCTTCTGGTTTTGCCAGTCTTTTTTTACTACTTGGCGCATCACTCTGGACAGCAGTTGTTAATAAAGCAGGGTCCATTGATGGCTTGACTACCTCAGCATCGCCCGTGTCCCCATCTTTTTCGGTAGGAATTACTGTATCAAGTGGGGCAGGATTGGGAATGGCATGGGGAGCTTTCGGTCTTATGACAATTTCCACTATTCCATATCTCATTAGGTGAGTCGTATCTTCTTTTATTCTAACTGTCCTAATTTATTCCAGCTGTTCGACATGGCGCGGTACTTGAGTTTCATGGACATCCCTTTCTACACTAAATATCTATCGTCTGAATCGTTGTAAATACCTTAATAAGCTCGCTTTTCAAACTTCGGAGAGGGTAAATCGTATTGACAAGAATTACTTTTTAAAATTGCATATACTAAATAATGTGATATGAATCAGACTCCGCTGATACCTAATTTGTTGGTGAATCGGCGCAGCACAACTTGCCTCTTTCATCTGTCCAAAATGAATTCTGCAGAAGGTCTTTCACGTCGACGCGTCGGCGCAGCCACCACCACTTTCACTGACGACGATGACATACATCGCAACACAAACGGCGGGACAAACCACGACGGTAGAAGTAGCCCCTTGCAGCATGCTGGTTCTGCTTTTGAACGAGGAAGCAAGATTGCATACGACCCAAAGGACGTCCAGGACGGAGCGAGTGAAGAAGCGAGAATCGGTGGCAAGACTCCGCGTTTGACCATCATGGAGGAGGTACTTTTACTCGGTCTCAAAGACAAGCAGGTTGGTGCAGACCGCACGTTGACACACTCTGACCTGAACCTCAACTTTACACAGGGATATCTATCATTTTGGAATGACAATATCTCGTACGCACTACGAGGCTGTATCCTCATTGAACTGGCTCTACGGAGACGAATAGCCGTTGTCCGTGATCCAAACCGCCGACGTCTACCCATTTCAGAGCGCTTGGTTGAAGTCATCGATGATAAGCAGACAGGGGAAACCATTTTAGATGAAGCACTGAAAATGATAAAGGGTCAACAAACCGTCGAGAAGTTGAGTATTAATTCGTGGATAGATCTCATGAGCGGTATGTAATTTCACTGGGTCGGCAATGCCTTACTATTTCCCTGACACAAATCTCCAATTGCAGGTGAAACATGGAACGTAATGAAAATTGGCTTTCAGCTCAAGCAAGTACGTGAGCGTCTTGCAAAGGGTCTTGTCGACAAAGGCGTCCTTCGTACTGAGAAACGCAATTTCCTGCTCTTCGATATGGCTACCCACCCTGTGGCGGATGTTCGCACGAAAGAAACTATTATTTCCCGCCTCGTAATGCTCCTGACCTCAACAACCTCAGCTGTTCCTCCAACAGCACTTGACAAGGAAGGGGTACAATGCCGTCATTTGAGAGCGGTATGCCTAGCCTGTGCGGCTTATACTGCGAGTGTCCTGGACAACGCCTTTGGGAGGCTTGGATACGAAGAGAGGGAATCCGCCTTCCAAAGATGTGATGAGATTTTGGGAGAGTTTATGTGCTGGCCCTTTGGAACAGGGAGTAATGCTACCGTTTCAACGCCCGCTACTGCAGCGGGACGGAGGAGGCAGGCCACAAAGATTGCCGGTGGAAGTGACGGGCAGGAAGTTGGTTCACGGGAGGTCTTGGTGGGGTTAGTTTCCGAGGTCCGAAAAGAGTGTGTTGGTGGTGACGAGGATGTTGGCTTCGAAGTGGTAGCTGGCGTATTGGAGGTACTTTCTAAGTTGGATTCCCTACTTTAATCTTCAGGTTGGTTTCGATACTTTTTCGTTGGAATATGCTTAATGATAGTCGTATTCGCTTCTACACCCCCAACAACGCCACGTAGCCATGGATGATAACATTTTACAAGACAGTCTGCATCGCAACTCGGGTGTAACCAAAGAGATTTGGATTTGGACCCTGGAAGTGGACGACGATGACAAGGCAGACTTACTATAGAACCTGCAGAACCTGATGGACAGACTAATACTCAACGACTGATGATAATTTTTTTTCGGGATGCAAAAAGAGACCATTCAAATCTAGTGCTGACGACCACAAGCGACTATCGAAGCTTCCTCTGGATCCAATTCCTTTATCCACTGGCATTTGCCGTTTAAAAGGGACAAGCTTAGAGTGAGGCACTCCTGACATTCGATCAGGTCCCAAAAGGCAACGCAGAACCTCCCTGCCGAAGGTGCTTTGTCATCGTTGCGAATCATTGAACGTTGAAAGTCGTACCGCTCTTCTGGACTTAGACGAGAAATTCTGGTTCTTTGAAATCGAGGGCCTATCACGCACAATCACACTTTCCGACTGGTACTACATAGTGCTGCATAGTGAGCCATAGCGGCCCAAAGCTGATGTTGTCTCTGGCAAGGCATCTAGTCTTCACACACTATCACATCTCCCGCATGAAGGTATGATCGTTTTGTGAACATTGGAAGGTTATTTTTTGCTAAGCCGAACCGGGAACTCCTTCCTACCAGGAAGCCCTCGTTTCTAAATATGGAAGTTCCTGCCTGGGCGTGAAACAAAAAACGATAATTCCCCAGTTCGTCCAAGGGATTTGCAAGTCCATGTCCAAGTCCATGCCTTAGTGGACGCATAAGGTCCCAACCAAAGAATCGTTGGAGATCCAATTGACGTCGGGGCTGACTCGGGGCAGACATGGTGCAGGATGATTTGAAGAGAAATATAAATACAATAAAGAACGACAAACACACTTTATGTAAATATAATGGAGAGAATCAAGCACATTGACAGATAAAGAAATGAATATATGAAGTAACCAGCGTTCCATGACAATGTGTAATTATGCGACTGGCAGACCATAAAAGCAAGTGACAAGTGAGAAAGAGAATGGAGGGTGATAAAGAGAGTTGACTGCAACACCAAAGCGATCTCGCAATGATATAATCTGCAGGCTGCACATCAAAGGCCTCATCAAAAGCTAACTTGTACAACGCTGCTAGACGTTTCTTCGGCTTCTTCCCATGTGCAGACCAAATAGCCCGTTGTATGTGATGCTTTGAGCCGGTATGAGCAGCCTCGTTGCCTGCGTCGCGAACCGTGTTTGGTGAACACAGCCATCGAATGGTTTGGGCGTTCGGTACATTTCGCTCGTTGGCGAGGCCCGTAACGATCAAGCCCGTTAATGTACGCACATCCTGATCACCTGCAAAGTCTTCCCATTTACGATCTCCTAACCCAAGACACGAGAGAATTTTATGACGAGCAGAATCGAGGAGGATGCGGAGTAAAATTGGATCTGCAGTCAAACGGTACTATCTCTAGAAATGAGCCGACTGAAGAAAAAGTGATAAAAGCATTGGATCATATACTTCCCTTGTTAGAGCTGCTTGTAGAGCCAACTGCGCCCTATAATCCGACAACTGGCCTCGAAGCATATCGAGCTCAGCTGCTAAAGTTTCCTTGTCCTTTTGCAAGGCCGCCTTCTCATCCTCCGCTTTCGCTAGCAGCTGTTTAACGTCATTGGCGGATAGCTGAGTTGCATTCTTTGTCTGTTGTAAAACCCAGAGTTCCTTTTCTTTTCGCATCGAATCCAAGTCGGTTGACATCTGCAGCACAGAAGTGGTCTCGGTCGAAAGATTATTTGACAGATAGTCTTGGTAGGATTTCAAGCCAGCGACATCTTTGTGAAGACGTTCATTTCTTGGTCTAGTTAACTGCGGATTAAGCGTCGAAGAGTGGAACACCAAACGAACTTACCTTTTTCATGGATTGAGATAACGCGTTGTGTGAGTTGATTCTTGACTAGAGGGAACTGCTTGCGAGGTGGAGAAAAGATGACTGAAAACCCACTTCAGGGATATCGATGAGACGTTTCTCGAAGTCCGACTCTGCCACTAAACAAAAGATAAATTATATTCAACCATGTCAAAAATAAAACTTACACGGAGGTTCGGTTTGGGCATCGAAGTTAAGATTCTGAATGTCTGGGATGAGGGTGACTGTCGATGGCTGTATTTTCACCTTCTCAGCTAGAATTCCCACAGCATTACGGGCGACTTCTGATCCGTTGATCCCACAGTGCGTAATTCTCACTGGCGCGATGGCGATTGCTTCACAACCGATGGAAGATTTTTCCTGGCTTGGAACAGACATGCTGAGCGAAAAGAACCAGTGATAATAGGGGAATTCTAAAGCAGGGCCAGTTCAAAATCCAATGCTGAAGGCTTCATTCGCGGCTGAAGTTCAGCCGCAGCCCAGTAGGTCCAGGTAAAATGTATTTTCAACCTTTCCATCAGCTTTCCATTATAGTTCAACAGAGTTTCCATGCGAAAGTCATTGACTCTCCTTCTAACGAGTCGTCAAGCTAAGGCTTGAATAAAGTTCCCGGCTCACCTAGCACATTCTAAGCTGGTATCAATTGAAGAGCTTTTGAGTGGAGTCTGAGTGCGATAAAAATGGTTATGTACAATAAACGTAGTACCTATCAACAAGATTGTAACTAACTAGGATATGATAAATGTACTTAAATTGTTTTTCTTCGGCGTTGTGTGCTCAGCTGCCACTCGCATTCGCAAGTCTCGACCCCTTCTATGTTATTCTCAACGCCAAGTGGCAAGTCCTCACCACATGAATTCCTGATCCTAGTGTTGTATCATCGTTAGTTGGCACAACTGTTGCCGCTATCATCGCGCCGTCCAACAAAAACAGGATTGAACCTTTCTCGAACAAGGATCTGCATCTAGCTCTGCTATATACTGGTGCATCGGTTCAATTTCGTCTCAATGCAGCATGTTCCCCTCCGGATCCTTTGTTTGGTGGTTGACCTTCCTCTATGGCCTCTAGGTCGTTCAACGCCCTGGCCTATCCTGAATGGCAAGCGAGGCATAGGTTGACTTCCTCTTCCACTGGATATCAAGCTATACTTCTCAGGGCTACCGCCTCATTTGGGGTAGCGCTTATACATTCAATCCTCGCTTTGCCGCAACCTTTGAGAAGAAACCATCTCCTGCCTGGGTCGCTCATCATGGCATGACCTCTGGGAATTACCAATCCAAATTCCGCACCTACACCTCCCAGGGCCATCGTCTCGTCCTTGTCAATGTTTACACCGTCAGCGGTGTCAAGTACTACGTTGCCATGTGGGACAAGAGCCCATCCGGCCCTTGGGTGGCTAGACATGGCCTATCTTTCCGGTAATTACCACGTTTAACTTATATACATCCCAAGGCTACAAGCTCCAGCACGTCAGTGGATATGCTGTTGGCAGTGAAGACCGTTACGCTGCCCTTTGGGTCGCATCATCACCTGCATAGGTTGCAAAACATGGAATGGCTTCCACTGAGTATCAATCACACTTATACCAGCCAATCAGGCTTATCCCGTCAACGGCTATCAAGTCAACGACATATAAACGTTCCCGGCTTTTCACTTGCCGTAACGATTGTCAAACTCGTGTTCGACAAGGGCTCTGGCCGCATCGTCACCCCTAAAAGCCCCTTCCGTATCATGTCTATCTCCAAATCCATTACCCCCACAGCCATTATGAAGCCCATTCAAGCACGTCGCTTCAACTTGACCGGTCGCATATTTGGTCAACGTCAATACAATCCAGGAATAACCTCCATCACCGTTCAGAACCTCCTCGAGCATCAAGCTGATTGGGGTGCAAGCTCCGATCCAGAAGGCTGGCTCAAGACCTTGACACCCGCACAAGCCGTTTCCCAGATCGTTGCGACCGTTCTACTTGCATACCCTCCTAACACGGATCACCAATATTCCAACTTTAGTTTCCTTGTTCTCGTCCGCATCGTAGCTGATTTTGGCAGACTATGGGAGCTACGTCAAGCAGAACATTTTGTCTGCTGCTGGTGTGACTCAGATGTAACTTGCCAATGACGCTGGCCCACTTGTAAATGAGGTCACCTACTATCCTCTTGGTGCATTCACAAATTTGATTCCTTTGCCGGATGGGTTACATCTCCTATCAAACCGTGCCGATGGGGTGACCACGTTGATGGCATTGCGACGAGACCAGATATCCTATTGACAGCAACTGAGAATATGACGTCGACGGCTAGCAGTTGTGACAACGGCTATCACAAGGGCTGAATCATAAATCAACCACGGTGCCTTCCCAGGAATAGGAAATTTCTTTACCCAACGGATGGGTATTGGCTTTGCAGTGGATATCAACATAAGTAGTAGGTGATGAGTATTCTTGGGGGTTGAGGGATGTAGTGGATAAGGTGATTTCGAAAGTGAGCGCTGACCGACTTATGATCTCTTTTGATTTGGATTTGAAAGTTTGTGGGCCTGCCACCTGGGAAATGAGACGCTGGGAAATTTGAATAAAAATAAATTGTAAGTGGCAAATGACATCACTGAACGTGATATGGGAGCCCGGCCCGCGACCTATAAAACACCATTGACGAAGAACACAATTACCAACCACTAAATGACTGAAACAATTGAACTTGGTATGTCATTTATTATATCCCTCTCTATTTCTTATTCTCAAAATACACCAGCTACCCGAAACCTTAGACTATATGAAGAGTTTGCCTGCTTAAGTGCCTACTTCGAGGAAAATAAAGAGCAGTGGGACCTGAAAACCTTCTTGGACGAACTTGATAAAGTGAACGAGAAATTCAAGGCTTGGTTCTACAATCTGGGTGAAGAACCGGCATCAAAACGTTGCCTGTTACAGTTAAAAGAACTTCGAAAAGATCTAGGGCTTGGTGAGTTTCGCCCCGATGAGATACACCCAGACGAGACACACCCAGACGAGACACACCCCGATGAGACGCACCCCGATGAGGAGTGTCCCTTTAAAATTTTTCCTCTATTGACAAGCTTCGAGTGATACTGCCTCACGTTCTGTTCAAATGTGGAAAGAGGACTGGGTTTTATGTGTTATTACGGTTGTACCATTACATTGAGCGCAACAGGTAAAATTAATCGATTCACAAAATGTCTCTCTTTAGTATTTACACTGCATACTTTACACAACAAAGAAGTCAACTCGCCTTAACAATGGTAGTGATCTACAGGATTAACGTGGACGGAAACGTCAGACAACGCCTCTGAGAGCGAGTGGTGGTCGGTTGCACCTGAATCAAAGTTCGCCAAACCTAGTATAATGTGCTCAAAATCTCTATCGTGAAATCGTCTTGGCCACTCCACGTATGAGTTACAGTCGTTAGCTAGCTGGCAGGGCGCCAGATTTGTTGCAACTTGCGTCGTTTGGACATTCCGTGGCCCACGTTAGATAGTAGATACCAAGCTCAGTAAAACGACCCATGGATAACATTTTACAAGACAGTCTGCATTGCAGCCAAAGGTTTGGATTAGTAGACGACGATGACAAGGCAGACTTACTATAGAACCTGCAGAACCTGATGGACAGATTGTAATACTCAACGACTGGTGATAATTTTTTTTGGATGTAAAAGAGACCATTCAAATCTAGTGCTGACGACCACAAGCGACTATCGAAGCTTCCTCTGAATCCAAATCCTTTATCCATTGGCATTTGCCGTTTAGTAAAGGGACGACTTTTAGAGAGTGAGGCGCTCCTTGACACTCGATCAGGTCCCAGCAGGTCTCCCTGCCGAAGGTACTTTGTCATCGTTGCGAATTGAACGTTGAAGTTGTACTGCTCTTCTGGACTTCTTTGATGAGAAATTCTGGTTCTTTGGAATCGAGGGCCTATCTCCGACATCTTTGCAATTTATTGTTAGGAAACCTTATTCTCACTGGACGAAGTGCAGTTGCGATTGCAAAACATCACGACTTTTCTCTCACCTCATAAATAAAATCCCATAAGTGATAGGACCGCCAGTAAAAGAGGATCGAAAACCCCATTACAAAATATTACAAGCCAAAAATACACTGGAAAGATACATAATTATACCAAGTTACTGCTGCATAACCAATTGAAAGTCACCTATTAGCTTGTACTTCTCTCCTCGTCCATATTTCTCCCCTGAATTCCTTCAAGCTGACGCCAAGGGCCTTCAAGGTTATCCAAAACCTTTTGTACCTCTTCGCGACTGCCTACATCGGCTGCAATTGTCTCCAACTTGCCAACATCAGCCTGTCCATCGCCCTCCATGACCTTACCCCGAACCATTAACCGGTTCAGTGCCCAATTCATATAACCAGTCTTGTTTGTTTCCCATTGTCGCTTGCCAGGCGCAGTTAGGTTGATTGGCGAGATTTCGGCGGGCGGTAGCGCAGACAGTGTCTGATACATATCAACAAAGGTGGGTGGAATTTGATCCTGAACTTGCAGCGACGACTGAAGAAGTTCCAAACGCGATAAACGCGTGTCCGCATTTTTAATTTGACGAGAAGCGGCCTTGATAGAACGATGAAGGAGCCTGTTTAACTTTCGTTCCTAGAGCGACGCGTCAGAAAGCGGTCGAATATGAAAAGAAAGTGGGCGTACATTGTCAAGCCTTCTCCTGAGCGCCTCCATGTCCTCCATAAGTTGCTGCTCTCGATCGGCAGTCTGGGTAAGATCCAAAGAAGCCTGATGTGGGAGCACAATTGGCAACTCGGGGGAAATCATAAAGATATTTCGCAAACACCAGGCCTCAAAGAAATCGAAAGCAATGTCAGTGTGGTACTCCAATAATGTTTGGAACGCGACCAAGCCCTGTTCGACTTCATGGATCGTCGCTTCCGTGTTGATACGAGATGAGTCGGTACGAGAGGCACGTTCATCGGCCCATTTCTGGAGAAATTCTTCCATCCCGTTTACCCCATCTTGTACCGCGTTATTTGCAATATTGATGATATCGTCTAGCAAGAGTTGAGGCGAAAATCCTAGGGCCTCACATAGAAGTAATGAAGAAGCCGGCTGCGTCATGAGGACATACGATAAAAAAAGTATGAAGACAAGAGCGCGTGAGCACGTGGAAAGTATTATTATAGCGTAGATACAAACTAATACAAAGCACTCTATAGGTAAACAACATAGCAGTAAACGTTCATAAATATATTATGCAAAATCCAGAATCACTCTTGGAGATGAATACGAACATGTTGTCCGAGATTATCGCGTCGACTGAAGGACTTCTTACACTCTTCGAACGGGCAGATATGGGCTAAGTTACGGGATCAGTTTGCGAAACCAAATCGAGTGAAAGGTAACTTACGCTTATCATGAGTGTGGATGCTACGTACGTGACGTTTGAGGTGCTCCCCACGTACAAAACACTTGCCGCAGCCTGGCACAACACAAATGAAGGTCCTGCTTCCCGTGTGGTCCGAACAATGTGTTGAACTGCCCTTCCTGTGTTTCCTGCGGCTGCGACCAATCATGTTGCCCTCTATTGACTCGTCCTCCGTTTTGACGGTTGTAGGTGTTCCAACAACATCATTTGGAATCGGCGAGATAAAGGGGACCTTTCTTCCTCGGCTTTTTTTGTTTAAGTTGGGCACAGGAATCGGAACAGGGATAGGCTGGTTCTTTCGTTTCTTCATCTCGTAACCACCCTCCTTATAAACCTGAAAAGTATCAAACAAGTCCAGCTCAAGATCAGGTCGTCGACGGCGCTGTGCCTCGCGCCTTGCCTCGCGAACTTGGGTAACAACAGCTAGGGCAAGGGCTGCGCTTCCTGGTGCCCTTTGGTTCTTCGGTGTTCTATACCGCATTCCAGATTTTCTCGAGTCCTCCAGGCTTCCGAGGAGCGATGATGAAGGACTCGGACCCGGAGATGGTGAACACGAAAGCTTATAATCATCTGAGTCATCTTGGTCGTCCTGCCGTGTCGGCTCGTCCTCAGCGAGAAGATCAAATTCAGTAACTTCGGCTTTAACGCAAGGGGAACTGGACGGAAATAAAAGCCCGTTCCGTGCGTGCCTTGGATCTCGTCCAGCAGGGCTCCTCGAGGAGGTGGTGGCGAACGATAGTGCCGTACCTCTACTGGCATCCGGTTTGATATCCAGTGGCGATTGAGATCCACGACTCTTCAAGGAAGGGGACAAGGACTCTTGCTTATACGCCTTCAAGTCCGTTGGGTCTCCCCAACCAGAAAGGCCTTTGTGCAGTGCATGCTGAGGGGTATCGAAAGACGAACTTTGAAGATGG
>JAIUJM010000875.1:0-11729 GCA_026262225.1 Inosperma sp. D86 | reverse complement strand
GAGGGGTGATTCTTTTTGCTCGTCACGCCTCGTTCCATGCGCCTATTGGTCCGTGCCAGCTTTGAGGCTTTTCCAAATTTGCCTTATTCCCAGCTCCCCTCCTCCAGTTTGATCTCTCCATTCATTATTTGAGTCTACTTGTCCGGTTTCGGAGTTCGTTTTAGAGATTTTGGGGTATGGTTTTTCCCTAACGACCGTATCGTTTCATCGGCTCCTTTATTTCGTTACGTAGAGAATTTCTTTTTTCTTCCCTCGGAGCGATTGATTGAATCCTCTCTTGACATGATATGACTGATTGCACTTATTACAGTTATTTGCAACACAACGGACTTTTTTTTTCTTTTTGCTCGCAACATATTCACAAATTTGACGAACGAGAACGAACTAACATACAAACAATGCCTCTTCATTTTTTTTTGCAATCTGTACTCCTTTCAATTTGCATACCGGAGCATTTTACCGTCTTCATTTTCATGTCATGACGAAGCATATATATATATATATATTTCAGATCTCTTTTGTCGCTTTCTATTTATATTTGTCTGTTAAATGTCCCTTTGTTACATACATATCTCAATCAATCAAATCATCTAGCAAGTCCGTTGTTTGGGAGGGATGGAAATAGTTTGACTTGTCACTTGTCAAGGCAGTCGGAAGTTGTCTTTGTCCAACCCTACTAAATGTAACCCAGATCACTAAAACGAAACGAAACGATTGATCTGAAGGATTTACATAAGGGAAAGATAATTCCTAAGCCCGCAGTCAAATGACGTCGCTCTTCTTAAAAATTGCACCAGCACCAGTTACTCGGAAACCTTTCTCTTTTTTTTGTAACTGTCTTTCTTCACTTCTACTGGCATTATTGGACTTGGAGTCGAATGTTGAATTTATGCTCTTCAAGTCTTGGTGTATCGATCCCAAGTAAAATTTTACCTCATCAGAATCACTACCATGCCAATTGTCAATTACGAATGGACGTTGGGATTGACAAGGGTCCAAAGATTACATTACAAGGTGTGCTTAGACATGCAGTATTATTCCTATCATTGTATCAAACTTATATCCTGGCAGCACAGCACTTCCAATTTTGGTTGATCTCAAGAGAGGTCAGATTGTGTGTGTAGTATGGCCTTATATGAGCGCCGAACACCATATAATAAACCCAGCTTGTGATATTACTATAGTACTACGCCTCAGTGAAAATGTGTTTTATTCACAGAATCTTTGCATTCTTCATGCATTTTTGTGAATCCCTACTGCCCTCTTTAACCAGATATCCAATGAGTGTATTTAATGGGGCCAGGAGCGTTGTCGTGAATGGCGGTATATTCATCATATTTTCTGGTGAGCAAAAATCGACTTATCAGTGCCCGAAGTTCATTCCAATGCTAAATGGCTTTGATTGTATGCTACTATAGGTTCAACCCCACCTGATTCTGATTTGGAAAGTGCCCTGAGCGCTTTAGTCGAGAGGAATATTCATGATGGTACGCTCATCGTCTACTTTATTAAATCCATTGATACGAAACAACCGTAAGATCAACGGACTTGGTCACGATTGTAGAGTTCATTGAGCATATGTGCGAACGCTGGCAATGAGCAAATAATTTCCCAACGGCTGTAGCTGGTAGTTCCACTACATACAGTTTGTGTACGTTTCGGGTGATAACAGAGAACGATTCTCACGAGAATGATCCGCTATTATTGGACTTGCGTTAGAACTTGAAGCCACCCTCTCATCAGATAGTCGATCACATTGAGTCGATCTCCGCGAAAGCTGCTCTGCCTAACCTTCCATTCCGAATAAAGTGACGGAGACCACTTCATCCCCTTTATCATACCCCGGAGATGCGTCATCGACGTTAACAGCGCAGCACCCATTGTCGCAACTTCACAACACACCAACTACAACTACACCTCGAACAAATTATGTGAACGCAACACAGATCTCCCAAACGGACTCAAGTGCAAGGGGTGAGCTGCAGATGTGAAGAAGAAGAGGAGGGGTGCGTCTAGTGCTTGGAATGGCGTAGAAACGAGTCTACAACAGCCTCCAAGTTGAGGTGGGCAGAGGTGCGGTCCTGAAGCTCCTCATCGTTGAGCTCTCTTTGACGGTTTTGCAGGTAGACGTCGCTGAGCTATTGTCGTTTCACCATACCACCATCTCTTTTGTCAAGGCCGTCATCAACACGATTGGCCCAGTCAACGCTACAGGTTTCGCGGCTGTGACGTCATCAAGTGTAAAATTCAGCCTGGTTCGGTTCAAAGGACGACGCGAAGACGAGGGCAAGGTGATCCAGCAAGGTTTTTGCGGAGGTTTCGTGCTCACTTGCATCAACCAGGACTACCACGAAGAGCAAGGCAAGGAAGAGAAGAAGATACGAGTGAGGAACAGGAACAAGAACAAGTTGATGAAGAGTCGGGTGGGTCCACTGTTTATGTTACGTGAGTCAATCCTGTTTTCCTATTGAGAATATTGAATACAAAATGTTTCATAGATACCACGATTGGGAAAACTTCTTATCTATTTGGAACCTCCCTCGTCCTCACAGGCCACCACCTCCAACGACACAGGTTGTCACGTATGTTTTATTCAAATGTGTGCAATATGAACGAATTTACCTTCTACGACAAAAACAGGAATTTCCGAACCACTGTGTGCGAGTCCTAGCCAAACTGAATGTAGATGCTCTGGAATCTCCTGAAATCTTGCGATATCGAACTCCAAAAGCACACAGTTCCCCATGGACGAGCTATTCTTTCTTGATTTTATGATAGGCGTTATTGCCCGCCAACCTTCTGCTAGCTTGTGTTAAGCTGCCGCTGGCATCATCAACTTCAACTTCTGCTCCTCCTTCACAGCATCTGACATCGCTCATCCCGTCCTGAATCTTGCTCTACATCACCTTCCAGTATCGTTGAGCTCGTCGATGGTTTCGAAATTCGGAGGCGGCCGTGGCTGAGCTATGTCGTTTCTTCCACGCCACCACCTCCTTTGTCAAAGCCGTCATCAACGAGATCCGCGCAAAGCAACGCCATTTCGGTTAGTAACTATGCTTTCGGGTTGCTCAAACGATGTGTCACAGCCTAATCGTGATTCGTAGTGCGAGGGCGCTGATGCCAAATCCATTCTGTCCTGTTGAAAGGACGTGAAGGCTCGGGCAATGGAACGATGGTGGTGATGTGGAACAATAAGGAGGGTGCCATGGAGCTTACTGAGTTTGGGGATATCATAACGAGGAACGTGGAGGTCATTCGGCCTCGTTTGGTATATGCGGTTCCCGTTTCCGGTTCAAAGGGGCTGAAGAATGACGCGACTAGGCAATCCAGCAGGGTTATTACGAAGGTTTGGTGCTCAGTTACATCAACCACGACTGCAACGAAGAGCAAGGCGAAGGAAGAGAAAATTATAGAGGCTTGTCATGCTATAAGGAAGATACGAGTAACGAGGAACAGTCGGGTGCGTCCACTGCGTGAGTCCTCTTTGTTTTCCTATTCAGATTATTGAATACAACATCTTCTATAGCTATCACGATTGGGAATACTTTCTTCCATTGGAAACCTCTGTGGTCCTCACACGGGCTTGCCTAATCTAATCGAAACACCTCCAAAAACCTTGGACACCAAACGTCAAGTGAAACAGAAAATCAGGAACAACGCGAAAAGGGAAACGGACAAGCCAAAAGAACAGGACAAAGCGAAGTCCAAAGATAATATCCCTCCCCGCTTTTGAGGATCAAACTTAAAGTTGTCGCCTTCAACATGAATGTTGCCTCCGCCTCCTTAGCAAGACCCATCACTCATCCCTACATCCCTTCGGCTTCGGTCCAGAACACTGGAAATTACCTCTATACCCCACCACCTCCTTTATCCCTTTCGGGGTATACCCTAAAGATCTGTCATCACCACAACAACAACAACAACAACCCGTCATCGTCCAACACCCGCAACCTTCGCGGAGAAGAGAAAGCATGGAAGTAGGAGATATCGTTAGGCATGTCGAAGCTAGTGATGATGATGACGATGAAGTCGAAGCTGGGGCGGCAGAGGTGGGCTCTGGAAGCTCCTTCTGCATTGAGCTCTTTGTCAGTGTCGGAGGTTTGTTCAGAGGTGGATGCTACCGAGCTTGAAGCTAATGCCAATGCCAATTCGAATACCGATGTAGATAGGACGAGGGTCTGACGGCCAACACCAACCCCAACCAGTCCTCATCGAAAACGTTCATCTGGGTTCGTCAAAATCACTACCCTCGACGTTATCAACACCTGTCAGCCCATCATAAGACAGAAATAGGTACACACGTTGTACTGGTGGTGGAGCGAAACCATTGACGAGGAGACAATGGAAAGCTTTAGGGTTGCCTAAACCACGCAAGGGGGGCTCCAAGATGAATGCATCGGCGAGTAAGATTGTTATTCCTGGTGGGGATCGGGACCAGCAGGAAGGTGGTGGTGTGCCGGTGGTTGATCCGAGCTCGAAGGTCGAAGAGGATGGAGAGTGGGCAAGGGATGGGACTGAGAGGATATTAGAGGGTTTAAGGAGTTGAAGATCTGACGTGTTGGCTTCGTTGTGTAAGATTTGAATAAGGAAGATATGGTATGCAGTCCTGGTCATCACGACTTCTCAAGAGTTTGTCTCGCTTGGGATTCATGTTATTGATTGTCCCGCTTCTTTTTTCATGAACACCTCTTCGATACAACTCGTACCCCATGCCATTCGGCCCCACGGCCCATCAGGGAAAAAAACATACACTAATTCCGTATGTACGGATTGCTCGGTTCGGGTGAGGGGGAAACTCACCTGCCGGACGGACAACAGCCTCGATGAATTCATCATACGTTAGGCCTCGCTAGTGACTCCGCTTCATAGAATGAGCCGTGACGACCAAAAGAACTAGCCATCTCCTTGTTCTATTCGCGTATTCGTTCTCTTGGGCAGCGTCAGCTTCGAGGTTTGCATTATTCCCTCCCCTCGTGGTAATTCTCGATGGTTGTTCCCTAACGACCTTATCGTTCTGGTTTTGCCCCACAATACATTCGCTCCTTTATTTCGTTATATAGATTTCCCCTTGGGACGATCGATTCCCTTCGCATGATATGACTCATTGCACTTACGGTTATTTTGCAACGACCGACTCTTTTGCTTGCACGTATTTCACGAACGAACATACAAACAATGCTTCTTTTTTTGCAATCTCTACTCCACTCCTCTTTTCGATTTGCATAACAGAACATTTTATGGTCTTCATTTGTTATCTTTTTCATCTCATGCCGAAGCTTTGTCGTTTTCTATTTATATGTCTGATGGACGGCGGCGGCCTTGTTTATTCCTCTTGTTCCATCTCTAATTCATTCAAATCATTTACGTTTGATGGGTATCGAAGTCAGATCATTGTCCTATTAGATGTCACTTCAAGTTATGGAGTGCTAGTCAGTCGGACCTTGGAAGTTGAAGTCCTTCCTCCGATGTAGGCCTTTCGTTGTTGGTAAGAAGGAAACCGAATTGTGGTCCAGACCTAAAGCATCAATGCAACTTAGGAACTGAGAGAGTGATCTGAAGAATTTACGTAAGGGAAACATAATTCTTATGCCCGGAGCAGTCAAACAAATTATCCCGAACTGCTGCAGTGATGCTCTCCTTGAAAATTTGTACCAGTTACCCTAGACTCGGAATGTTCCCCCCCTTTTGGAACGGTCTCTCTTCGCTAAAAATAATTAATTGAATTGTGTCCTATTACTTGCAGTTACATTGATCGATCCCATAAGAGACAGAATGCCAAATTTGGAATACAGAAGCGCTGTGATCGGAAAGTACAGCAATTGAGGAGCATGACCAAATGGAGATCCAACTGACGTTCAGCGGCCAGCATGGCGCTGTGAAATGTCCTTTTAGCGTCTATCGGTTACCTCATCCATCCAAATTGAAGGCCTTCCTGTGTAAGTACTTCCTTCAAAAATCATGATTATCAAGGGACCTGTGCACCATGCACGCGTACATTGGTGGTATGCCAACATATGCCGGAAGCAAAGTTACAAACTACAATCCTAATGGCGATAACCATACTTATTACTTATCAGTCTAATGGCTGTGGCAGACACTATTGTTTTGTATTCTTGTTTTTGATTTCGTGTTGGACGCCTACTTATAAAGACCGAGTGCTTTTATATATGTGATAAACTACCCATACGACAACTTGGTAAAAATGAGTTTCATCTATAGAATCTTCGCATTCATCATGGCCTTTTTAAAATCCCTACTGCCCTCAGCTCCAACCGAATATTCAATGAGTATATTTCATGGGGCCAGGAATGTATTTGTGATTGGTGGTACATTCATCATGTTTCCTGGTGAGTAAAGATTTGGCTTGTACTGAGTCCATTTCGGTCCTTACATAGCTGTTAGGTTCAATCCCACCTCATCCTGATTTGGAGAGTGCCCTAAGCACATTAGTGGAGAGGGATATTCATGAGGGTACGCTCATCGTCTATTATACTAGCCTCACTAACTATAATACTAAAAACGCTTATGCTATGTTAGATCAAGTTTAATCAAACATTGGACTTGGACTTGTCACGATCGTTCGAAACAGTAGAGTACGTTCCTTGGGCATATACGCCAACGCTGGCAGCGAGCAATACATCAATTTGTCACCTAACGAGTGCAGCTGGTGGTTCTACTCTAGACCCTACATGTCGGGTAATAATAGAGAACGATTATTGCGAGAACGATCCACTAATAGAAGAGACCTTAAAAATCTGAAATCGTACTGTGCAACAGAATAGGAAGCGAGCCGCCTCTGCTCAACTCTTATCATCTACGTTCACACTCAGTCGGCCGGTATTTGGTTGGTGTAAAGCCGATGGCCTGAAGCCAGCAGTTGGAGAAAAGGCACAAACCAAAGGGTATTAGTGGAAAATAATAAGAGGATAAAAGATTTCAAAACGCTGCGATCTCTTCTAATAGCCGTTGAAATCATGGAGCCTTAACGGTAGTTGCATAATCATTTCATCGTTGCTGTGGGTAAAGAGTGAGGAAGAAAATATGTCGGGTATAAAGTCTTAGGGGGTGTAATATGCAAGAACGAATGAATTGCCTGATATTCTCTCAGCGACGACGGGGAAACGAGGTGGTTACGATCGACTTTGTTGCCTGACTTGTTGTTGCCTGCAGTGTCTTGAAGACGGGAATGGACAAGAAGCGTTGGTAACTTTTAACACAGGAAACATCCTTTTTTTCATTACGATAGTTCGATTCGAGTGCCAAATCATGTTCGAACCTGAAGTCATCTACCACATATGTAACCTATTGTTTTTGTTACTCACATTGGTTACGAGGTTACATAACCGTTATCATTATCGAGGAGTGGCAGTACTAGTTAGTACGGTGGCAACGTTATGTATTTTCTTGTTTGAAGTGAATCTGATCATATGTTTCGAAATGACACGATGCTCTGAATAATCATCACCTCGTGCTGCAGTTGCAGATCTTGGTTTGGTGTGTCATCAGGTTCCTATTTCTAGTTCGAGGGAGGGGAAAACGGAGACGGTAGTAAGATGCGGGCACGAATGACAGAGTTGTAGCTTTTGGATGGGAGCAAACGAGTGGAGTAATACAAAAATAAGCTACTGTATCCCAACCTTGAATAAAACAACAGATCTCCTCGCCTTTGGAGGTAAACTGTTCGATTTCGTCGCCAACGCCTCCATCTCCGTAAGTAAACCAATCTCTCATTCCTCTCTGCCTCTCCTTCTGTTCAAAGCCATTTGTGAATCCCTTTCGGTCGGGGGTATTCCCTGAAGATCCGTTGTCACCACCAACCCTCCTTCGATAAAGAAGGCTAGGCGTTTCCTAGCTTCACAGCTTGTTGGTTGTTACCACCAAAAAAGGAGGCATTGTATACGAAGAAGTATTCCGTAAAGGGCGACTTGCATAGACAACACACCATGGATCATCCACAAAATCTTTTCGTTCTCAAGTACCATTCTATTTCCGACACTGGCTACCAGAGGCCCAACCCAACCGAATATCCAACTGTCAGCATGATCAATGGCGCCGGAACCGTTGTAGTCAATGGTGGTACATTCATCATGTTTCCAGGTAGGCTTGGAATTGGCTTGTTCCTCACTGATTCTTATGAGTTGTATAGATCCCACGCACACGCACACGCACACGAGCCCCATCCCTCCGTGAAGTGGAAGCTCACAGAAACGTTGGTGGAGGGACAGAATCGAATGTAAGCCTACGGTTCTGTCATATTCATCCCATCGCACACTGTGGTGTAAATATTAGAATGATCAGTTTTAAGAGTTGGCTGAACCTTACTTGTTTTGTGGCTAGGTTGGTGGCCAAGAAGAGCGTTGGACAAGATCCATCGCGATTCGTCTTGAATTTGATGGAAGAATTAATCGGTCATGTACGACTTCCAATTTGCACGCAACTCATGTTGGCTGGATTGCTTTAAATTGGTGATTTTTAAGACAAAATTGCCCCTCACCTGCGAGGGTGATGACCCAGGTCGGAAACTCTAGGAATAGCACGTGTGGTGTCTTCAATTGAATACACGTGGTTGTTCGGGGAACCTAGCGGTTTTGTAAATGGAATATCTGACTGGGCCTGGATATTATATGTCGAAAATTCTTGGTGAGAATCCTTCCTTCGTTAAAAAAATGGTAAACGCACTTGCAAACATGGGTTTCCCTGTCACTCTATCAGGTCCAACAGAAAAAGGCTAATAAGGACGGTTTGAAGACTGAGGCCTACCATCTCATAGAATTGAAGATGTTGATAAGCTGTTCCTTCTTCATACACTGTAAGGAACTCAATAGTGCGGTTAAAAATTTCCAAGAGATCGTATGATCATGATCACACAATTTCGACTATCACGTGACTATTCCGCGTATACGGGCCGTGTACATCTCATGTTCCCGCCGCTGCTACTTACCTCTTCTTCTTCTCTCTTTCATATAATATTACAAGCTTTATCTTTTATTTCACGACGAAGCGTTTTTATTAGAGCTCTGACAGGTCACTAAGGCCCTTTTTAGTGACTGGTCATGGAAGTACCCGCTTTTTGCGGGTACATCTTGTGCAGAGGAGCACGTACATTGCATGGTTACTTGTTCCTATCACTACCACCCTTACATCTAACTGTCCCACTATCTTCTATCATATAGTTTCTGCCTTTTTATAATCCAATCCACCCTTCCCTGGCATGGTAGAGAAGGTTTCTAGGGTTTGTGGCTTCATCTGCCTATTCCCAAAGTTGGCCTTCGCGAATCGCACTGGCCTGGAGGCCGCATTTCTTCGGAGATCGGACCTCTCACACCCATTACCACTGCCATAGACTTAGTTTCTACACTAGTACATGCACGACGATAAGGTCTATTGTAACGTTTCTATTTTGCGAATCAATTGAACCGGTTTTGGAATGTAATTCAGTGCATGAGATGTTCCCCAACGTTTATCAATTCTCACCCGAGAACTTGGCCATCAATAATCGATAAACGGTGTCTAATACAATTACTTCTCCTTAACAGAGATGAGACCAAAGAACCAGACAGGACCCACGACGGGTCATGGAATCAGGAATTAGCAAGTTTGGAGGTATAAGTACAATTGCATGAACCTACATACCCCACCGGTAACAATGCGTCTCATACGCAAAATCTTTTCATTGCTCATGTGCCATTCTATATCGGACCCTGTCCCACCGCCAGTGGCCCCTCCGATCAACTATCCAACTTTCAGCATGATAAATGGCGCCGGAACCGTCGTAATCAACGGTGGCACATTTGTTATGTATCCAGGTATGCTCAAAATCAGCTTGCTCCCCGCCCATTCTTATGAATTGTGTTGAACCCTAGGCCCACCAACCCCATCCCATCATCAAGTGGGAAGTTCGGAGACCACTTTAGTTGAGGGATAGAGTTGAATGTGAGCTCACGGATCGGTTACATCCAACACATTATCCTTACACTGTGGTACATTAGGACAATTAGCTTTAAGATTTGGCTGAAACTGACTTGTCGGGTTGGTGTTCGTGGAGGTGGCTGAGATGGCTGAGAAGAACGTTGTAGAAACTTGAGAAATAGCTGTGGAAATTCTTGGTTAGAAAGTCGTTCCTTCGTTAATAAAATAGGAAACGCACTTGCAAACTGACTGAAAACTCGTATATCTCAATCACAAAAAAGCTAACAAGGTGACGACTACTATCGAAAAGGTGTTCTCCTGACTCGCCCGGAGCTCACGTGATGGCCAACTGGTCGAGACAGAGTTAGTAATAACGTCAGCTCATCACGCTACTTCACTTAGAGAGGCCAAAATCTCAAATTGTCAACTTTGCTTCCCCTACTGCTTTGGCGCTCATCGATCATCCCCGACATCCCGCTATATGTCTCTTCCCATTCGGAATAACGGAAACTCCCACCTCTTTCCCCTTTCGGCCGAGGTGTAACCCGAAAGATCTGTCGTCTTTATCAACACAGCAATCACCTATCGTCGACCCCTGAAGAAGCAGAGGAACTGCTTGGGATGACGTAGAAATGGGTCTACAACAACCACCAAGTTGAGGTGGGCAGAGGTGGGGTCCTGAAGCTCCTCATCGTTGATCTCTTTGACGGTTTTACAGGTGGACGTCGCTGAGCATTGTCGTTTCTCCATACCACCTCTCTCATCAAGCGTAAAAGCTTGGGAAGGGGAAGGGCGGCTTGAGAGCGATGAGGAGGATGTACGTTTGTATGGAGCTCACTGCGTTTGCGGATATGACGACGAGGAACATGGAGCTCATTCGGCCTGGTTCGGTTCAAAGGAGGAGGACAAGAAGACGAGGGCAAGGTGATCCAACAAGGTTTTCGCGAAGGTTTCGTGCTACTTACATCAACCAGGACAACCATGAAGAGGAAGGCAAAGGAAAGGAAGACGACAGTGAAGAACAGGAACGGGAACAGGAACAGGAACGAGTTGATGAAGAGTCGGGTTGCGTGAGTCGATCTTGTTATCCGATTCGTATTGAGAATATTGATTACAAAATGTTTTATAGATACCACGATTGGGAATACATCCATTTGGGACTTCCTTCGTCCTCACAGGGCCCTCCTCCAACGACGGACACAGGTGAAACAGAAAAGCAGGACCAACGCGAAAAGGAAAAGGTACAAGCCAAAAGAACGGGACAAGGAGACATTCCCCTCCCTACACCGTCACAACAACCACCTGTCATCGTACCACAACCACAACCACAACCGCGAGAGGTGAGGATGTCGTTATCCGCATCGAACCTGGGGCGGCAGAGGTGGACGCTGCAAGCCCTCCTCTTTCCTCTTTTGCGTTGTCAGTTTTTGGAGGTTTTGTTCAGAGGTGGACGTTACCGAGCTTGAAGTCAGAACACCAACCCCAACCAGTCCTCATCAAAAATCTCCATCTAGGTTCGTCAAAACCACTAGCGACGTTATCTGGTCAAGACAGAAATGCAGTATTCGGTTAGTACTAGTGGTGGTAGAGCGAAGCCATTGACGAGGGGGCAAAGGAAAGTTTTAGGGTACGCAAGGCATGAACAAGTAGTGGTGGTGTGGCGATGGTGAACCCGAGTGGAGAGGATGGAGAGTGGACGATGAATGATACTGGGATTTTTAGGGCGCTTAGAGTTGAAGTTGGGCGGATGAGATGAGATGAGGAGGGTGAAGTTTGAATTTGACATGCACGACTTCTTTGACGGCCCTCAGCGGACAAAT
>JAIUJM010000874.1:0-11734 GCA_026262225.1 Inosperma sp. D86 | reverse complement strand
AGGCTTTATAGTAGTCGAGAAGGTATCCCGTTCCTAATTGGACACGACCTGAAAAGATACGGCCTCACACACTGTGTTACGGTATGATGAATTCGAATCTAATGCTTTGATGGCTATGTATCTGCTCTTGGCTCCAAATTGGCACCTAGCATTTCTTCAGTTCAACGGTTGACGGTCGACCGTTACCTCATACTTGCAATTGATAACGACGGCCAGTGTTTTCGCAGTGCATAGATGGATGAGGCTGGTGCCAATTTTCTTCTATTGAGATAGGACATCAGCAAGTCTGACTGCCATAACAGCTGAACTAGATGGGAGCTGTGAGACCGAGTCTTCGGCGGAACATGGATCTACCCACAACGTACTAGTATTGGTTCCATATTCTTGTTCTATACAAAACGGCCCACAATTCACGAATCTAAAATATTGTTCTCAGGGAATTGTGGACTCGGAGACTGGTAAACATCGACACAGGCTGAAGATTCTCATGAAAATAAATGTTATGTGGATGGTCTTGGAGTTTTTGAAGGGAGACGTAGGTGCACTGAGGAAACGGTGACTGAAGTAGTTGAATTTAGTAAGTAGAGGATATTTCTACGAGTACTTGACTCCAACTTGAACCTATTAGCATGTCACCAGACGCCAGACAAATTGTATAGGTTTACGGTTGGGAGGTGACCAAAATACAAGTTTGATACTCACCTCCACTCAAGTCCTTTTAAATCCGAGCATTTTGAAATCTAGAATAGCATCGTAATTATTTTCTCGAATAAGCCATTCGACCGCCAGCAGATGTTGTCTGTCCTAGATCACTGCCAGTGGAAGATACTAAACGAAAATATAGTAAAGCATTGAAGTCTCGACCTGGAGGAAAATCTTTTTAACAAAGCTTGGCACACAAGCATGGTTACAAATCACTTTTGAAATTGGACTTGAAATGGCGGGTTGCATAACACCGAACGGGTCAATCAGCTTGTTCACAGTAACGCTTCGCACGGAAGCGCCTCCTGAACTCGACTTCCAGAGTATACATCCAGAAAAACAACTCCTTCCGTTAGGCCTTGTAACGTTGTGGGTCATATATTACCTAGTGACTTATGCAAAGTAACTGATATCATGGTTTCGTCTTTTACAAAAAGCTGTACCATCTTTTGTTACTTTGGAAACCTGCTGATAACAGACCCAAGCTCGCCCACCAAACTAACATAAATGTTCCTTCTATCAAACCCCACTTACAATGATCCCGTCGAGGCATCCAGAGGTTTTCCCCATAATATTAATAAGGTAGTGCTGGATGGCCATGGGCCACATTGCAGCATTCAATGCAAAGTTGAAATACGTTCCAAGTACTACAAGCACAGTTGTTTTTCTGAGCCGGCTGTAAGACAGCTTGAGCATTTTATTTATAAGAAATCGCCCCTGACCATTTCGCTCAAGCCTATTACATTTTGTGGAATAGCATCAACCCCTCTCAAAGTTTTTCACTTAATTCCAAATTCAAATCCTTATTTCAGTTTTAGGAAATTTCGATAAAAGAAGACAGCTGCATGATTCGTAGTGGGGTCCTCGCAAAACGACGTTGGTAGCCAGCACACATGAACAGTAAAATCATGACGGCTCCTCAAGCCGAAGGGTGAGAGACAAAATAGAGGCGATATTTAATGCCTTTATATGGACAACACCAAGGAACATAGCAGACCATGAACCCTAAAATTCCTAGTACACCAACGGAGTGAAGACCAAGGTTCGAATCCAGGAGGCTATAGCCTGAGCAACATGCATCATGGGGTTCATCATCTCTCAAAGAGTAGCTAACTCACCTTTGAGGGGTGAGCCACTGCTGGACTTCAAACTGACATACTTACATCTAACGGAATCTTGCAAACCTCTCAGGACTCTGAGGCAGTTTACATAAAACGCACACACAGGCCTTGATTTCAGGAATCAGGAGGTGCAAAGCGGTTCCCTTTCGAAAGTTTACTAATGGTCGAGTTACCAGAGATCAATTTATGCAACGACTCACAGGTGAGTGTATTACAACGAGGCCGGGCCGGGAGGCGAGGAAGATAGGGTACCAAGAGTACTAGTCTACGTCCTTGATCGCCGGTATCCGAATGACTCGGGACCATATGTATATTTAATGGGGTAATTGCAATACAAAGACTAATAAATAAGTCTTGTCAAGACCGTCTTCGTTTGTTCTGGATCCGAACAATGATAGCTCATAATACACACTTCTTGTTTTCGGTTCCTTTGTTTTCAAATTAGTGGCATGGCATTGACTGCGGTTTATTGAGAAATTGTGGCTACTACTACGCTAAACTGTATCAAGGTATAATCATGATTAAAAAACAAGGTTCGGTTACGCCAGTTGCACATCCGCCAGAGGATGAATTTCTCACAGCTCAGGTTAAATTTTAAAAAATAGAGAGGGCATATAATTGAATATCGCATTGTTGTCAACTAATCCCCGACAACACTTAGACTGGCATTAGCCGAACATGCGCGAGAAAACAGGAACAAGTTACAAATGTGATACCTGTGAAAGAGTCAAGGGTTGTGATCATATGCGCACCATTTATGGGAACACACTCTAAAAGAAGGAATTCCAACAATCGTCTCATAGGTTCGAAAAAATTTTCCATGACAGCTCTGTCAGTTGTGGTAATAATAATCCGACTTTCCTATTTTGCGAACTTTGGATGAAGCCTGAGGAGGGTATTTATTGAGGCGTCCGATCACCGTATCCTACCCCTACCCTACGCCCCCTCATCCATTGAAATGCCCGGAACAATTCCAGTCGCCTCCTCTCACATCCCCCTATACACCTCTTACTACTACCACAACGACGAACCATCTCCATGTTATCTGACCCGCCCGCGCGATTTCCGCCTCTCGTCGTCTTCAACGGAAAGGACTTCTTGGCACTCTCCAAATACAGAGCAAGTTCACGAGAGGAGCCAACCTGATATCTCGCGCTTTCCGTCCTCATCTGAGGAAAGACTTACACGGTACATCAACTCGGACGTCCTAGATGACTCGGAGGACGTGACGCGATCACCATCGTGCGGCCTTGTTCTTATCATTGCATGTATCCCTTTGCTAACAAGACCAAGTTACAGGTCAAGTGGTCTGATACGACCACGATCCCCTCCGTGTCCAGGGAGGGAATATGAATCACCAGTGGCAGGGCCCTCAACAAGAAGGCCATGCTCATACAACGAGGATGAAGACGAAGACGGGTGGAGTGGCGCACCTCCCGAGGACTCGACCCCGTTATCACCTTTATGGCACGGAGTGGGACCCGACATCGCCATCCCTGACAGTCCCGTATTTACGCCCGTATCACCCGAGTGGACATTCAGGTCGCTCCGTCCTCAACAAGACAGACGGGAGGAAGACGAATGTTCTTTGCCATCACCAACTCCTTCCTCTCCAGCAGAGACAAGTGAACCCCCTTCATCACGTCCACCATCTCCTCAACCATCACCACCACGCTACGAGCCTGACGCTCGAGTGTCACCGTCACCGTCATCACCTGCAACTCGGCCAATAACGGAGTCTCACCCCATCGCAAGCGAGGAACCGGCTGCTTCGTCGAAGCGCCGTCGTGCGACAGGAAGGGTGAGAGCACCACAATCCAGTGACATCATACCGCGAGCCCTACTTGACAAGCTCGCTGTATCGCTTGTTTACGGGGACAAAAAGATTGCCTCTGTCACCAAGCGAAAGAGAGGGCTTTACTGGACGGTAAAATTTACGGATAACAGCTCGTGTTGCGTATGTAACGTACCCGGTCCTTACTGTGCTAGGATTTGTGCCGATTCGAGAGGGATAAATCGACACTTTGCGGCGGCACCACATTTTCTTGGTCGTGAGCTGCCGTGCAGTCATCCGACACATCCTTGCGCAAAGGTCTTTTTACGCCAAGATGTGCTTAGGCGACATTTGATTCGTGTGGCTCACCCGAAGGAGGGAAGGGAAGCTAGTGCGACGAGTGGGAAACAGGCGAGGGTGAAGAAGAATAGAGTGGCACGAGAAGGGGCTGTCCCATACTGATCAGCGATAAAATAGATAATCGTCGTTTGTTATTTCCTTGCCTTTTCAACTTGTTTTGCTTTGTTTTGCTCGCGTCTTCTTACTATCCGTTCCTTTGCCAATTGTAAAACTTCTGTCGTATTGTGGCAAGTTACCGGAAACGGCAGCAGCGCAGGCGTTCAATCAGCTCGATTTCGAGGTCATAAGATAGTGAGAGAAAGGAGACCGCCTGATGCCATGACCATGCGTTTGACATCGCCCTAATTCGACTGTCGGTGATTCCCAAACAGCCCTTGACGGTGTCGGACTCCGGAACACATTCCAATGACTTCACCTTTTGAATATATACTTACAGCAGGCGTTGTACCACAACTGCATCAGGTGTCGGAAGCACACGCAGAAGTTCGGAGTTAAAAATAACGTTAACACTTTACCACTTGGCTAGATTATAATGTCGTCCTGGGACTCGGATTCCACACCAAAGGTCCATGTCTGAAACTGTAACGTCGACAATTGACGGTTCCCAGCCACAGCCCTATGTTCAAAGCTACCCTTGAACGGGCCAAAACTCCCTCACCTTCAGCCCGCCTCTCACTCACTTCCTCTGCCTCCATATCGCAGACACGCTCAGAGTCCTTGCCGTCTAGTTCGAAAAGCTGATGTCTATCCACCCCTGGGATCGCACCACTCACAATAACCAACGCACCACTATCGAACAGATGTCCAAGGCCAGGCATCACACATCCTCAAATTTCAAGAACGTCCTCCTTAGCTGGAATCCATTTTCGGATAGCCGGGTCGACAGTAACTACGCCCAACTTGCGATATCAACGATACTGGTCCCTTCGAAGGGGTTCAAGTTGAACATCACCTCTATCATCTCCGACTAGCCTCAGAACTACCCTCGTCTTCGCCACAACCTTCATGCAGTCACTCTATTCCATCTAAACCAAGTTCGGCCTACATCTGAACCTGAATCCTGTCGAACGTCAACGCATACATCCCCCCCCTCCTCCTTCCTCGATTCCACCGCGTTCTTCCAACCCAAACCCAAACCTCCATCTGAATCTGAATCTGAACCCAACCCACACCAACCTTCGCCTCTTAGGAGTCAAACAAGAAAAAAACCACCAGCACAGATTCAAACTCAATATCGGAAGTTACATATAGATCGAGCGAGGGATGGATGGCTGGAGACACGCACAAGTAAACCGACCATGAAGGGCGAAGTCGTTGACTAGTAAAATCGAGCTATCGGCAGCGAGCGACCTACTAGACAAAGGGAAAGCCCGGTCAAATTAACAAGCAAATTACCGACATCACCTTCCACACGTTTGACGGTTTTATCCCCGACTTCAAGTTCAAGATCCAAAGCACCGCCGCAATGACCAGCAGAAGCACACGGGAAATACCACCTGCCCTCGCCTTCAAAAAAAAAATCCAATTGTATGCACTTGCCAGAGTTCCGGTTCGTTGGAAGGCTCCCTATACTGCCTACGTTTTTGCGTCTACACCTCCCACCGCTAGCCGCGTTCTATAATTCCTCGGCTAACCAAAGCCAGACGAAGACTAGAATTCCGAGTCCAGTTGTTGTTACGCCCCCCGGCCGAAGAATGCCAACGTCTACGTACGACCAAGAAAAAACCGTTTTTGGGTGGATGGTCGATTCCTATTTCTGCGGATTATAATACCCGTGGTGGTGTTGTTCGGGTGGCGAAAGGACGAGTAATACGTGTCGTTGGAACTCGCTCTTGGGGGGGTTATGTATTGATAGGGAGGAGGAAGAGTGTGTCGATCTCCATTTTACAATTAATACCGGTTCTACCCAAAACACGTTCGTCTTTTTTTTTTTCTGTCCGTTTTCAATTCCGAATAAGTAAACGCAAATCTCAGAATCTTCATGTCACACACGCTACGATCCCCTCGTTCCGCTTCGAGGACACTGATAAAACCATTGCCAAAAATGTGAGCCAGTCATGGCCTGGACGTAATTATATAAACGAGTTCTAACAATTTTTTTTTTCTGGCAAGCTGCTGCTATTCTCGTTTCCTAGGTCGAATCGTGAAATGCTCTGCTTAATTAAGTCGGACTCGGTCAAACGGACGACGAAGGACGAAGGAATCGACAGGTAAGGAAGATTTTATTACTGAAGAGGCAATTACTGGATCCAACTCATTGGCACCTGGCTGCCTTCGTCCCGGCGACCGGTGACCACCCATCAACCGAGGTTTAGATAAAATTTTCTCAAATATATTCCATTTTCTCTCTATTGCCTTTAGACTAGCCGATCCGAGTCTTGAGGAGAAATACATCACTAGATTTACTCCATTATATTCTGGATCTATTCAATAGAACTATAGCCAAGCTCATAGTCTCTTGTGTTCGCTTAGTGACGAATTTGACGTGGTTTTTGCTTTCGTATATGGTTAAGCACACAACTCGACGTTCAAATTTTAAGCACTTGTAAAAACAGCATCGCGGAGGGGATTTTCAAATAATATGCTCTAATCATTAATGTTAAACACCAGCTGGAATAAAGTTGTCCTCTGAACAGAATTAGCTTCCATCATCAGACAAGGGAAAAAACACCATAATTCCAAATCCTAGCCCTGCCATCCACATCCACCGTAGCCAAAAAGTTACCCATGGGACTCAGGTCAACTTGTAGAACCGAACCCTGATGTCCCGACAACATACACTGCGCCACTCCAGTCCTCCTATCCCAGAATAGAACCTTTCCGTCCAAATAACCAGAGACGATGAAAGTGCCGTCATGGGAGATAGCCGTGGAATAGACAAAGCTTTCGTGTGAGGTAAGGTTTATGAGACAGGGTGAGGAAGAGGTTCTTGCAAGAGATTCAGCACCGTCCAATCCACTCACATCCCAATATTTCAAGGTGCAATCTTGGCTGCCACTTATCAGCCCCTTCCCGTCCGGCGTGAACGCGACAGAGTGGACAAAATCCTTGTGTCCTCTCAGTTTCTGCACCAGCAAACCTGTTCCGATGTCCCAAACGCTCACAACGGTATCTAACCCACCAGCAGCTACATACCTCCCATCTGGCGAGATAGCCACCGACCGAATTCCATGGCTGACAGGCGGTGGTGGATAATGGTCATCGATAGTTAGAACTTTGAATGTCTTATCGTGCAAATCCCATATCCGCAACGTTCCATCGATCGAGCCAGAGATGATAGATCGACCATTTGGCAAGAATTGGAGGGCATAGACGTCGCCTTGGTGGCCTTCGAAGATGTCGTGGATTTCTTTTTTGGCAATATCCCAGACCTGTGTTCCATGATAAAAAGGGACCATAAAGGATTTATTTAGCCTATCATGTGCCCTTGAACACGCCAAAACTGTTACTCACCAATATTTGCTTATTATCTCCACCGGTAGCGAGGTACATCCCATCAGGGCTAAAACAAATACTTTCAATGAACCGACTATTCGGGTGGTCTAGTGTGCTACGGGTAAAGATTTAGCTGTCTTCTTAGGCCAGTACGATAACAGAAACAAAAGGGAAGGAGGGAAAAAAAAAAACAAACTAACAAACTAACCAATTCTTAACTCCCGTCTTCAAATCATACACCTCAGCAGCCCAAGAACCCATAGCGACCCACTTCTCATCCTGACTAATCTTAACGCAAAGCACTTCCGATTTATGCGTCAGCGTATGCATCAGATTCACATCCAAGCGCCGTTTGACCTTGGGCGATGGGTTAAACAGGACGGACCAGTCGTCGCCTTCCTGCTTGAGCTCAGGAGGATAAGAAGAAACGTCGAAATTTTCAACAAAGAGAGGTGGATGGATGGGTGGTCTTGGAGGATTCAGATGTAAAACTGGGATCTGTTCTGGGATTGAAGGTGTTTCCACGCGTATGCCATGAGCAACACCACCACGCGGCTGAGCCTTTGCTGGCGTAGTTCTGAAACGAGGACGCGAAACTGGCATCAAGCTGGCTGAAGAATTCTTGCCCTTCACATTTAATGCTGGCAATCCAGAACCTCCAGAAACGCGTTGGGAATGAGAAGAATGAGAGGGCGACGTTGAGTGAACTTTTGGTTCACTTTTCCGAGATAGGACTGCGCTCTTTGCGGTAGGATTCGACTTGGGATCACGTTTCGGTTCTAACCTCGCTTTTTCTGGACCCTTGTCTCCTACCCGTTCCCTCATCGGACTCGATCTCTTCGCTTTATCTGTCCCAATCGGGTTGGAGTCCTTTTCGCCACGTTGCAGTGAAACCGGACGAGAGAGTCCTCCCGCCATCCGTGCCTGTGATGATGATTTGTGGATTTTGTTCTCTACTGCGATCTGACTGTTGTCAGCGAGAACGACGACGCCACTGGCAGCGCTGCGGCGGGCATGGATTTCATTCTCACATTGCTGACGTATTTCGCTCAGTTCGGTTTCGAGATCACCAAGAAATTCACGAAGTTTTGTGACTGTACGTACAATGGGTTAAGGGGATTATGGTATTTGTGGAGAATGGAAGGCTGACCTTTATCTACCGATCCATTGAGCCTTTCCAGTATGATGCCAAGGGGATCCGAGTCTATCTGCAGTCGGCTTGTACTCGACGTCATTTGACTCTTTCAGAACCTTGGAGGACGATTTGAAGATGGACTGGGGATTTCAGAATTATGAGTGGTGCTAGATTTTGACCTAGTACTTTGAATGAGTATAAGAAGAAAAGCGACCATGAACGAACTACTTACACTAACTTACCACAGTTGCATCGAAAATGACATTCAAGTGTCGGAGATTCAAATCCCAGTCTCCCAAGCAACCCCGACCAGAAATTCAGGAATCAGAACGCCTTTCAAGATACGTTAGGCCTGACTATCGAATGACTTTTCCTCATTCGAAGCCCTCCTCATTATGTAAGTATCGAGCTCTAATCTAAGAATATTTCATTCCCGAACGTGAACATGCCTCTTCGGGTGGTTGACCATAACGTTTTCTGCTGATAAAACCAACAATACATCTAGTCTGGATAAGACCTCTGAGGGGATTTTCGGGTGTCCTCTCTTGTTCCAGCATACATAGGACTTTGTTTTGTTTTGATGGATTTCAAGGCACTTTGATTGATGGGTATTTTTATTGATTCCCTAATACTCTATCGTTCTGAATTTTAGCTGGAACTCCGATCCTCAGAAATTTACATATATCACTATGCATCAACAATTATCTGATAAGCTATTCATCTAAATTCTTGGCGTAGTTAATCAAGGCTTCTAATTCTTCCATAAGTGCTAGAATCGAACGCCTATCGTCGTCCTTTCGCACCTGGTGCAACATCTTCAACAGTAAATCTACCTCCTCCCAAAGCTCCCAGACGGCACCTGTAAAATCCCAAACTTGAAGCTTCGGAAACAGTCGATCCAGGGATTGTGCGACCAGTTTGGCGTCATCCACAGGGGAATTAGTTAAAGTAAAGGAATACAGCTTGTGAGAAAGCAAGGGAATTTCCTTGAGACCAGGGTGGATCATTGCGTCAATCGACAGCGTCAGATATCGGAGTTGCGGCAGTCCATGGGCAATAGTGATTAGGACAGAAAAATCCATCTCTGGAATGTCTTCGAAGTGATGCATTGTAAGTGTCGTAAGCAATGGCCATGCATTGACGATTGCCCTCACATCGCGATGATCGAGGCCCATAACTAGACCACTTAGGGCAAATGATGTGAGGGATAAGTGAGGTAGTATTGGAATGTCGAACAAATGAAATCGGACCGAGGACTCATGTGAGAGGCCGAAGAACTTCAACGTACTAAGCTGCTGGGTTGTTGCACGGCTGGTGCTGACAAAAACTTGATGCCAGTGTCCAGGCTGCACAATTAATTGATGAGGTTCAAGGACCTCCTTTTGAAGACCTATCCTGAAGGTTTTGAGAACAGGAAATGTTGTGTTGCGTAGGAAATTGGCAATAGAATCAATGGCGATTGTGCAGTCTATATCAATATGCTCCAGCGCCGAGAAAATGATGGGATCACGATCAAAGGCCAGTTGCGAAGATGGAGCGATTTCTAAGAGCTCGCCATCCAATTCGAGGTAACGGAGGGTATGTCGTGCAGACATATGAAATAGAAAATCGAGGGTAACCGGCACCGTTTCGGAGGACGCATCTACCACAACGAGTTTTTCGAGTCGTGTTAGAATGCAGAAAACAGATAAGCATTGATTGTCTAAAACTACATAATGTAGTCTCAGAACAACGAGATTTGGTGACATTGATTGGAGCGACTTGAGGAAGGGCGTAGGATTGTCTCGAGGAGGTTGAGGAGAAGGTGGGAAAGGTAAAGAAAACTCTTTCAAATGGGGGGAAAGCAGGAACAACACCTCGTCCAGAGAAAGTTTCATTGGCTTGTAGTATTTTAAATTGGGCAGCAAGTGTGAGCGATCACACCTTCTGAGAATGCGGCTGTATGCTGAGGAGTCAATGTTATTGATAAACTTTGGTTCATAATGTCTGATACGCCGAGCGTAAGCGTTGAAAATGAAAATGTCGTCTTCATCCCATATATCGTTCGGCTGTAAGAGGGTAAGCATCTATAAGATCATGTATAACGGTATGCGACCGACCAAGGCTTTATCGACAGAAAGTTCAAAGTTTGGCAATAATTTAAACAATGGGAGCAAATCGTCCATGGTATGCCACAATACATCCAACGCAGGGCCCGAAAATGAGGTGCATGTTAATGCTACGTTTAGCAACATCACTTTTAGCTCTCTTTTCAGTTGGTCTGAGGTCATGCAAGGATGTAGATATTCCATGACTTGGTGAACGACTTCCGGAATCAAAAGTACTCGATGCATTTTTACTTTCTGCTAGTTTGGATAAATGTCATGTTACCGGTTCTCTACGAAAAACGTAGGCTGACCTTGGTAATATCTAGAATGAAAGGGATACCACGCCGTTGTCAGGCGCCGGGCCCATACACGTTGTTTACTCAATTGACCGCGGGCCGCCTACTTCGGTCGCGAGCACTGCAAGGCACCCGGGCCGTACGTGAAAACCCGTTCATCAAGGAAGGATTGAAGGTCAGCGGCAAATCGGCGTCTCCATCTGGGGTGTACATATAATTATCACTATAGAATGACAATTATAACTACTCATCAACATCCAACGACTTAACTTTCATGGCTTCAAATCGTTCTGTACTAGAGCTGAACGCCTAGAATCGTCCTTTCGTACCTGGTGCAACATTTCCAACAGTGAATCTACCTCCTCCCAGGGCTCCCAGATGGCGCACTCAAAGTCCCAAACTTGAAGCCTCGGAAACAATCGATCCAGAGATTGTGCGATGAGTTTGGCGTCATCCGAGTCCAATGGGGAATTGGTTAAAGTAAATGAATGCAGGTCGTGACAAAGCAAAGGAATTTCTTCGAGATCAGGGTGCAACGTTGCGTCAATTGACAACGTCAGATATCGGAGTTGTGGAAGCCCATGAGCAATAGTTATCAGGACAGAAAATTCCATCTCTGGAATGTCTTCAAAGTGTTGCAATGTAAGTGTCGTAAGCAACGGCCAAGCGTCGACGATGGCGCTCACGTCGCGTTGGGTGAGGCCTATGACCAGACCATCAAGGGCAAAGGATGTGAGGGATAAAGTAGGTAGTACCGAAATGTCGAACAAATGAAATTGGACAGAGGACTCATGCGAAGAGCCAAAGAATTTCAACGTACAAAA
>JAIUJM010000873.1:0-11742 GCA_026262225.1 Inosperma sp. D86 | reverse complement strand
CCGTTGCGGTGCACGGCAGAATGAGTCCATGAGTGGTGCAGGATTCCCGTGGAGTGAACGCTATTCACCCAGCAGGTTTTTGCATATCTATGTTGTTTTTTTTCGCATTTGTTTTACTGACGCCTTACATAGGCGATATTGACTAAACGCCAACCAAACGCGCAAGCTGGAGTTCGAGTTCACGCTAACGAAAGCTGCACTCTTTGCCACACTCCTGCAGGATCGAGATTCGACGAACATGGCAGATCTAGAGAAGTAGCTGAGGTACATTGGAGTCACCTAGGTTGTAAATTGGAGAGACTATCTGTGGCAGAGCCATCGCAGCGTGACAAGTCTTGTCACGCTGCGTCAAGAGCGCTTGTCCGTGTACTTACTACAATTAATAACGATGGCGCAAGACGTGCCACACGAGGTTCTGGGCGAAATATTCATGTTCTGTCTACCAGAAAGCCACCCATCTAATTCTCAACCTAACCTCAGCGTACCTCCGCTACTTTTGTGCCACGTTTGTCAATCCTGGAGGAGAGCAGCCCTTGGAACTCCACGGCTCTGGCATGAGCTCACAATCACGCTCGAGTTTGCATCTCTCCGGTCTCGTCTTTGTCGTGGTTTTCTTAGAAAAAAGGTGGAAACTCTCGAGTTTTGGAACTCATGCAGGGGAGGCTTGCTACCCTCCCTTCATTTCGTTCGTGAACAAAGGCATGTTTTTGTCCCAGATGAAGATCTAATCAAGTTCGTGCCATTTCGAACGCTCTTCGAAACCTCAGCATTCTCGAATGCAGAAGCCCTCACCTTATCTGGCTTCTCTCAGCAAGATTTTGCGACGATGTCCAGGTTTTTGAAGGACATGGTTATCAGTAATCTTCAGTTCCTCTCCATAACTCAACCTGTAGGCCATGAAGAGAATACCAAAAATCTCCAATTTCCTGTTTGTCCTGCTCTGCGGAGGCTCTACTTGGACAGTGACGCCGATATTTCATCGCGGCCCAGCAGCATCGTAACGGCATTGAGTTGGAGGACGCTTACTCACTTCAGTGCCAAACTCGGGCTTCGACGAAGCGATTGGTATGCCATTCTTGGACAATGCGTCAATCTGTCGTTCGGTTGCTTCAATCTAATGATATGGATGAACCAAGAATCTGTTCCGGACGCTCGACAGGCTGTTTACCATCCCAATTTAAAGGTGTTAAGCATTCGTGGCCGCTGTGAAGACCTGCGACTCGCTGTCGATGGGTTTATTTTCCCGTCCCTAACTGTGCTACGTCTCAGCTTTGAAGGCACATTGGCCTCACTTCATGTAGTCCACAGAGTGCTTAGCATCACGCCGGCTCTCCAGGAACTTCATTTGCAGACATGCAATCCGTTGACCTTTTACGACCTCCGCCGTCAGTGCAACGAACCTGCACTAATAGGATCCCTCAGCAAGTTCGTTCCCCATCTTTTGACCCTGGTCATCGATCCATGGAGTGACAAAAACTTCGAGGATTTGTCTACCCTCCTTAATTCGAGTTGGCTCAACGATGGTTGGTCGCATCTTTCAACACAAAAATCGATGTTCATCTTGTATGACTGCGAGGACCGAGAATTTTATACCTCGATTGTGGCCAAAATCAATCCCAGTGTTTCTCTTAATTTTCGTGTATCGGGTTACTCCGCTCAGGGCCGACGTTGGGATTGGCAGCAAATAACCGCGGTAGACCTGAGATATCGTTGGGATGATCTCTGCGGCCTCTCGTATTGACAAAATGGCTCTCGTAAGTGGCTTGTCTGTGGTCCACTCAAGAAAGGGTTCTTATCCATGATCTTAGACTTCCTTTTCGTCTATTTAGTATTACTTCAGTTCATGCCCAACTTTCCTTCGAAAATTTTATCAACTTGCCGTCCGATTGCTTTCGCTTTGAATTTCCATCATATCGTGTTTATGTAATTGCCGCTGTGGCTCAAAAATATGATTCAACAATGGATCTCTTTATGCTTTCACCACTTGGAAAATTTGCTGATTTCAGATTTTTAAATCGTTCTACTGTCGTTCAAAATTGTAACATCCATTGGCAGTCGGACCTTGAATTTTACCAACGTTTTCCATCACAGTCCAGACCCAAACCAAGGTCTTCAGAGCCCACTGTTGTGGATGGGTAGGTCCTCCATTGTAGAGAAAGATAACCATAATAATTTGACACCATGAAGGTACACTATGTGAAAGCACCGAAGTGAGTATAAGTTTGGTTCCACATTTGGAAAATCCATCTGCCATTGAACGGCGAGTAACTCCGAGTCAAGGCACCCTGACATCAACAGTGTTGGTCTACTTCCAGACTTCCAGCACCACATCAAGAACAGGCGACAAACTTTTTCTGCATTATAAATGGCGGACGATTTGCCTCAGGAACTTCTTGGGGAAATATTTGTACTTTGTCTATTAGAAAGCGACTCTGTCCAACCTAACCCTCAAGTACCTCCATTACTTTTCTGTCACGTTTGTCCGTCTTGGAGAAGGGCGGCCTTTGGAACTCCACAGCTCTGGCGTGAGCTTTCAATGGTGTTCAAGTTTGCATCATTTGGGCCTTACCTCAATCGTGGTTTCCTCGGAAAACAGCTCGAAGTTCTCAAACTTTGGAACACCTGCAGGGGAGGTTTATTGCCCTCCCTCCGTTTCCATTACGAACGCCCGCGTTCTTTCGTCTCAGATGAAAGCAACTTTGTACCGATCAGAACACTTTTCAGGTGCCCAGCAGTCTCAAATGCAGAAGCCCTCACGTTATCCAGCTTTGCCCTGCAAGATTTTCATGGGATGTCTGCAATTCTAAAGGATATAGATTTCAGCAACCTTCAATTCCTCTCTATTACTCAACCAGTAGGCCAAGAATACAACACCCGCACTCTACAATTTCCCGCTTGCCCGTCATTGCAGAGACTGCACTTCGACAGTTATGCCGAACTTTCATCTAATCCAAGCAGAATCGTGACGGCATTTGTTTGGACAACGCTCACGCATTTCAGTGCCAGGCTTGAGCTTCGACGACGCGATTGGTATCTCATTCTCGAACAATGCGTCAATCTGTCATCCGGTATTTTCACCTTGATATGGCCACGGTTAGACCTGCCAATCACCAATCGAGGCATATTCCATCATCCCAATCTCAAGACGTTAAGTGTTCGCGGAGATCCGTCTCATCTTCAACTCGCTGTCGACGGGTTCATCTTTCCGTCCTTAATTGCGCTCCGTATCTACTGTACCCCCTCGCCCGACTCACTTGGAACTGTCCACTCATTGCTTAACGCAACACCAAGTCTCAAGGAACTTCACCTGCAGTCGTGCATACCATTCGATACCCCCAACCCCCTTCGTCAGCCTCATATCTCTCAATTAACAGGGTCGCTCAGCAAGTTCGTTCCCCATCTTCGGACACTAGTGATTGATCCAGGCAAAAGGGTCCTCTCTGACACTTTGGTCCCCTTCCTTCATTCCTCTTGGCTCAACGACGGTTGGTCATTTTCGTCAACACAAAAATCAGTCGAATTCATCCTATACGGGGGTCAGGATCTAAACATCTCTCTTCGCAACAAAATCGATCCTAGTGTTTCGCTGAATTTCCGTTTGTCGGGTCACCACATTCCTGGCCCCCTTTGGAAACCGAAAAAACCAACGGCTGCATATCTGAGAGATCATTGGGACGATCTCTTCGCTTTTTTTTATCGGGGTTGACAAAATCTCCCTGGTAAGTGGTGTGTTCTCATTTAATGTCTCGTATCCATACCTTGTCGTCCAAATGCAACGTCAGTCAACGTTTCCATTGAAATTTCCACTATTTGGACTTCTCCCTCGACTTACATATAATATTCTGTTCTCTTCTCTTCTCCGATTACTCATCGCTTTTATATCGTCTATATTCGATACATTACGCCTAACCATTTGCCTACCTTTTCTCAGTAATGACAACAACACCTACTACCGTCACATTGGCCTTGGTGTCCTTAGCCAAAGCTGTGCCTACTGCGGCTGCAGTGGGTGGTACGCCTCTCTTCAATTTTCATTGTTCCTAACTTCGTGTCTCCGGTATGGATATTACAGTTGGACGATCTCTTCAGTATCTAGCATCGAGGGTTTGCAAATTGTTCCAGGCAAGTGGCTTGCACTTGATTCGACTCGTCCGTTCAAGAAAAGTGTTTCAAGTTACTTCTAACAGTTTCCTTAGACTTTACTTTCCTGCCTCGACGAATGTACGAGGTAGTTCCAAAATTAGGCATTTGTTTTTCCATCAGTCGGACTGTGAATTCAGTATTTACCAAATTTTCCTTCAACTTGGTTGCCACTTCGTTCAGAGCTCATCCTCTGCTGTAAAGAGAGGTGGTCATAAAAATTTTATAAAATTTCATACAGGTGCACTATGTGGAGGCATCGAAGCGATTCACTTGACTACGAGCTTTGCCGCGGCCCCGCAGCGCGTCGAGTCAGGCTCCGCAAGGTAGATGTCAAGCACCTTGAACTGAACGCAGACAATCACGGCGACTTTGCTTCCAGATTTCTAGAACTACATAAGGAACAGGTGACAGGCCCTATCTGCACTGTCCAGCAACGATGACACAGGATTTGCCACTGGAGATTCTCGGGGAAATATTCGTGCGCTGCCTACCAGAGAACAACCTTATCCAACCTAACCCTCAAGTACCGCCGTTGGTTTTGTGTCACGTCTGTCGGTCCTGGAGGAGGGCGGCCTTTGGAACGCCACAGCTCTGGCGCGAGCTTAACATGGAGCTCAAGTTTCCATCCTTTTGGTCTTACATTGGCCGTGCTTTCCTCAAAAAAAAACTTGAAGCTCTCGAGCTTTGGAACACTTGCAGGGGGGGTTTGTTACCCTCCCTGCGTTTCCATTGCGAAAACAGTTTCGTTGTCGTTTCTAATGATGATAGAAACAAGTTTGTGCCAATCCGAAGGCTTTTCACGTGCTCGGCTGTTCAAAATGCAGAAGCGCTCACCTTATCCAATTTCTCCCTGCAAGACCTTGAGCCGATGCCTATGATTTCAAAGGACAGGGCCTTCAGCAACCTCCAGTTCCTCTCTCTTACTCAACCAAAGCGCAATTCCGGCGCTCTACAATTTCCTGGTTGTCCTACTCTGCGGAGGTTGCACTACGACAGTCGTATCGACCTTCCATCCACCCCAGGCAGCATCGTGACGGCATTTTGTTGGAGGACGCTCACCCATTTCAGTACCAATCTCCAAATTCGACAACGCGATTGGTACATGATTCTTGAACAATGCGTCAATCTATCATCTGGTATCTTTACCTTGATATGTAGGGGAGTCCCATGGGGCCACAACAATCTCACCATCCCAATCTCAAGACCTTAAGCATTCGTGGGCGGCCAGAGGTCCTCAAATTTGCCCTTGATGGGTTCACTTTCCCGTCGTTATCTGCGCTCCATATTCACTGTACTTTGCTGCCCTTTTCACTCGGAACAGTTTGGGCATTGCTCAGTACTACACCAGCTCTCGAGGAACTTCACCTACAGTCGTCCATTCTATTCAAGCCTTCCAGCTTCCACCAGAATTCGTCAGTCATGGGAGCGCTCAGCAAGTTTGTCCCTTATCTTCAGACCCTGGTCATTGATCCAGATATGGTGGTACCCCCTGAACATATACTGTCCTTCCTTCATTCGTTTTGGCTCAACGACGGTTGGTCCCCTTTGTCAACACAAAAATCAATCGAGTTCATCATGTACGGGGACCAGCGTTTAACCGCTGCACATCTTAACAAGATCGATCCCAATGTATCCCGGAATTTTCGTGTCTCTGGTCGCTGCATTCCTGGCCCTCTTTGGAAACCGGAAGAACCAACCGCTGCATATTTGAGAGATCATTGGGAGGATCTCTTCGCCTTTTATCTTCAGGGTTGACAAAATGTCTCTGGTGAGCGGTGTGTTCCGAACTGATGCGTTCAAGAGTTTGTTCTTATCCATAATTTTAGATTCCTTTCACTTGAGTATTGCACCTTCAGCTCGCATTTTCATCGAATTTCTACTATTTTTTTTGCAACTTCCCTATCGTGATGGCGTCAGCCGCCCGCGATCTATGTATAATATCTTCTTCGATTCCCCAATTGCTCATCGTCAGCCACTACTACTATTCTCTCTTCTACATCGTCTAGCATTCACCACGATCCTTTCTTTTCACGTTACGCCTAACCTTTTCCTGTCCTTTTCTCAATAATGAAATCTACACTAACTACTATCGTCACATTGGCTTTGGTGTCTTTAGCCAAAGCTGTACCTACTGCGGCTCCGACGGGTGGTGGGCTTCTCTTCGATTTCCTGTTCACCATGGAGCTTACTTCCGTGTCTAGGTCTTCTTGCCTCGCAGCCGCAGCGGCCTTCCATCATTTCCCCGCAAGGTTCTACGCATATCAACGATCCTGATCGCCCAGCCGGTGAGTTCGCATTGATGACACCACTGTGGCTCCTCCGTGGCGGAAATACTGATTCCGTGTCCAGATATTTCCCACTTGGTGACATTTTCCAACGAGGCTCGTGCCTTGAGCAGTAAGAGCGACTTCGACTCATCATATCGAGATGGCGATGGTAAGCAACCGATCGAACTTACCTCTCCTTCGCTCAAAGAGTCGGAATTCAGATACTAATGAGATGATTCGCCATTCACCGACGTATTCAGGCCCTCGTGATATGACGGCGTCCTCCTCGTCTCACGATTTACCGCATTCACCTAAAAACAAGCACCACGTAAAGAACCAGACTGAATCCCAACCGAAGTCGGATATCCCTGAACGTTCTGATACAAGCCGTTTGAGAAGGAACCCAGGGAATAGTCCGACTCCTCTGCTCAATATTAGAAGCGAAGACGACAATGATGTTACTGGTTCGTCTCTTCCTCGCATCCATTTTCCTTTCCGCGATGATTCACATCAGACGTATTATAGATATTCAATACCTTAACTTTGCCCTTACTCTCAAACAATTTCAACACGCCTTTTACACACAAACGCTCTCTCGCCTCTCGGGGGATGACTTTAGGAATGCGGGCTACCCAGATTGGGTCCGTCAAAGGTTCACCGAGATCGCGGATAATGAGAGGGTGCACAAGGAATTCTTGGAGAGCGCTATAGCTGCTGCTGGGAGTGATCACGTTCAGTCGGCAAACTACGATTTGTAAGTTGCTTTTATTTTTCGACGGTTAGTTTCGTGCTTACGACTGCGACCACGATCAAGCCGGGATGACGGTGTCCAATCGTTCGTTGATACAAGTATGGCGATTGAGACTATTGCAGCCAGTGCTTTCATTGGGCTCCTTCAGCTCCTGAATAACAAGGTGATTTACTTTGTGTCCTCCGTTTTCATCTTCTGAACGTAATAATTAGGCCTATGTGACCGCCGGAGCGTCTGTACTCGCAGGTGGCGCTCGACAAGCTGCTTGGATCAACTCGTCCGTACGGAAACAGAACGCATGGAACGCTGGCTTTGAGGTATTCCGCCTCGTTTTCTCCTTTCCTCCTCGACGCCTGATTTGGTTGTTCAGACACCATTGACGCCGAAACAGGTCTTCACTCTCCTTAGCGACTTTTTCAACTATGAGACTTTATCCAAATCGAATCAAGGCCTCCTTCCAGCTAATCTTCATTCTTATCCTCCTCTCACGCTCTCCCCTCGGCTCGTCCCTGGCCAACAAGCAGAAATTTCCTTCCCTTACACTGCCCCGACTTCTGACGCTGACCGCGAAATTCTCAGAGTGGCGTTTCTAACTGGTCCGGAAACCATCTTTTCTCTTGTTCTCGAGCGGGAGCAACCTGGGCTTGAAGACGGCCAAGGTCTCAAGCGTTACTTTGTTGAGATTCCAATGGATCTGGCACGTAAGGGGGTGGTGTACGTTCTTGTGCTTCGGGGAAGAAATCCAGACATGAGTGATATATCGTTGGAGGATGATAATGTCATTGCGGGACCGGCGATTGCAATGTTCCCTTTTGATGCCAGGGCTGCAACGATCTAACGTTTTCGCAAGGGGCGTCATGGAATGGGATACTTACATTTCAATACAACTCACGATACAAGTGCACGATACGATTAGGTATTTACAAAACTTTATAGATACATAAATAAGTTGAGATATGAAGTGTGGTAGTATGTGATGATTGTCGGATATGATATGACAAGAGCCTCGCCGAGGTCCGAGTGTAAACTTCGGGAGTTGAGATTAGATTCGTACATCTTTTGCTTTAGACCTAACACACCTTCAACAACTAATATGACAGGTCAACTGGCGCCTCAATTTCCTGCTTCTCCATTCCCATCCCCGTAGCCATCCAGATCCCTTTCCTGAGGTGCAATGCCAGCCAGAAGAGAAAGATGATCAAAACAATTAAGGCCGCTCTTGTGAACGGGGACGGGGTTTCCATTTTGAAGCGGGGGTCAGAGTCATGGGCGGGTAAGTCAACCGTACGTCGGTATCGAGGTCGCATAGGGGCGTCCTCTTCGACATCTTGAGCGAAAGGAGTGTACGGACTGTGTGGTGATAATGAGTCGTAGAGTGGTGGTGGTGAGTATACAATGTCGTTTGGCAAAGAGTCTACACTCGGTCGTTGGTGTCCCTGCGGTTCAGATGGTAGTGGCTCATATTTCGAGGTCATCGTCGTTGTCAAACCCGTTGCTAAACTCAACGGCTGTTCCGAGTTGCGACAAGCCGGCGTTACATAATGCGCAACACGGAATATGCCTTGTTGCAAACTGCAAACTTGGACCCAAGGTAAGTTCACCGTGAACTCTGTGCATCTTTGATGAAAACTTTTCCTTGAAAGGTATAAAACGTGTCTAAACTGTCTCAGACGACGATGGCGTTGTCCAACCGCAGAAAACACAAGGCTAAGAAGGACAGCGATGAAAGCTCGGACTCTGACGAACATGTTACTGAGGAGGATTCCCAAAAGCCTTCGCGGTCACGAAATTCTAACGCAGACCCTCGGTTTCATCAACCAACGCCTTCTCCTTGGAAGAGACTCGCCCTAATATTATTCCTGATATTTTTATTTTGGGCTGGATTCAAACTACGTGGATCATTGTTGGAGGCAAAACGGAAACCAAAAATCATACACGCCACAAGGTACATGTTGCTCATAAGGGTGGTAATTTGATGAAACTAATTGATGAATTGCGCTTGCTTCTGCGCCAGGTACTCGAAGGAGTTCAAGTTCAGGCCAGCTGCAAGTCCTGTTATTACCGAAACGTTGAAAGACGGTCGTATACGACTTCGAGGTGCTCCTCCAGAACCCACCGCAATCCCCACTGAAGCTACCCGTCCAAAGAAGAAAAGTGGTACGGTCAAAAAACGGAAGCAGAAGAGAAAGAGAACAAAGAAGTAGCGTAAAGTTGGTATGAACCGTTTTCTAGTTTTTTGGAAAATTCTGATTTTTGCCAGATTGATACCTACCTAGTGAATGTTTTCCACCAACCGATGTATAGATTTATTTCCCGTAGATCTGTCCCGATATTCTACCAGTTAATTGGCTTCCTGGTCGTCCACCTGTTCTTCCGGGATGCTCTCTTCTTCCTATAATCGCTGGCTTGGCCAGTATGGAAACCGGCCACAGTCGTTGGGTCGAGGTGCAGTGACTTAAATTACTACACCTCTCATGGTCGATTTCGGGCGCTTTTTTTTCGCACCTCAACCCGTTTTGTTTTCTTGCGCTTCTTTCTGATCACAGATAGGGCAATCTCCACTTTCACCTCCCGTCGTCAAATGACACGTTTAAGTGTGGTGATCCCGTTCTGATTCGTTTAGAAGATGATGAACTTTTTAATTGTGATAGCTGGCCCCGAGACACGGTTGGATTCAAGTGATGCCAGTTATTTCTTCGATGAACTTACACGAACCGAAATCACGTGACCATTCGGCCATCTACCCTCTCTTGAACCTACCAATGATCGACCCTTTAAAATCCCGCGTTGAAGGGCCTGATGAAGGCATCACACGATACTGTCCAGGAGGTTACCATCCAGGTCACTTCGGCGATTGCTTTAAAGAAGGACAATATCGAATAATAAACAAGCTTAAATCCGGATCACTTGCCACTGTGTGGTTCGCTAGAGATTTGGGGTAGGTTCAATGCTGCCTGGGATTCATTATGCCTACTCATTCCAAATAGAGCGCACCGGAACGTAACCCTCAAGATTGTCGTCGCAGAGGACTCAAGGAGGAGAATCGACGACGAACTGCGGATCTTAACGTATCTCAGGGAAACGAAGGACGCCAGTCAACCAGGTCCAGACATGTCAGCCACCTTGACTCCTTTTACCACGACGGGCCAAACGGTCGACTTCTCTGTCTCGTCTCCGATGTTTGGGGTCCAAGCGTGCTTTCTGCGGCGAGGATGATTCGCTCACCTGAGAAGTTTTCGAACTGATAATTGGCGACCTCTGGGCAAAGGCATAGAAGATTACCCGTCAAATTCGGAGTTTCCTCCTCTGCCATCTCCGAGGTACAACTAATCGATTTCGGAGAGTGTAAGTCCTGTATTCTGACGGTCTTCATTAAATTTACGATACCGATAGTGTTCCCTATAACTTTCTTTTTTGGTTGTCCACCAAAAAGCGTAACCACTCCATTTCACCCGCCGGAAGTGGCGTTTCAATTAGGTGTAGGCAGCGCTGTGGATATCCGGAACCTAGGCTGTATCGTCAGTACACATACCCAATTATCTCATGGTTACTGCTAGACCTATGTCCTAGCCACTGGTCGTACATTCTTTGAGGTCGGCTTTTCAGACCATAAGCTGATTCCCCAATTCACGAAGATGTTCCTGAGAATTGGATTTCAAATTTCCTGGAGAATATTCTAAATGGTTAGTTCTTCGCCTATTTCTGAAACTATAAGATTCAATTGCACTGCAGATGCCGATGCGGATGTTTGTTGAAGAGCATCTTAATCTATTTTATTTCGCGAAGCATATCAAGGATATTCCAGAGAAGATATCGAAAGCCTAGCAAGATGTCTCCAAAAAATGCTTGTTTACCATCCCCTGTTTTTCTTTTCGCGGTCTTCCATCCTACCTTCGTGCTTTAAAATCATCATCGTTGATTTCGTACCTGGATCTATAAGTCTTTATCCTCATTTACCTGGTTCCCGTCCTATTCCTTCTTGTACAATGTTCGGGGCTATTTTCATGTCTACAACCAATGTAACCCTGCTGAGGAAGAGCACGAAATCAAATCCTTGTTAACCCATGGAATTGTCGATTGCCGATAGATAGAACCTAGCAAATTTTATTGAACCTCAATATCTACAAAACAAATGCACCAGATAAATGAGACTCGTGTATATGAACGTCTGGTCCAATATAACAAGATCAACGTAATGTTGACATAATGGTCTTGGCTTGGAAAATAAGGTCTTGATAAAAACGACACGCTCGGCTTTCAAAGTATTGCTGACTTACGTGTTGTACCTTCGATCTGGGGGAAAAAGTAATCATTGCACGATATCTAGTCCAAAAGTCCGATGTAATAAATGAGTGTCCGAGAGTCAAGAAATATAAATAAAATTGTAAAAAGCTGTGACAATAACACGTGATAAAATGATAGTAGGGGAAATTCGAAGTGCTCCGACCACGGCACTCTTACGCTTCTGCCATGAATCCCATCCACCCCAAATCATCTGTCCCTCCTTCTGCCAGAGAGGATATATACCGAAAACAAACTGTCGAACACACTGTCGATCCTGCAAGGTGGTACTCTGTAACG
>JAIUJM010000872.1:0-11746 GCA_026262225.1 Inosperma sp. D86 | reverse complement strand
AATTTAGTAAATTTTCATCTTTGGAAGCTAATTGATTAGAGTAAGAGGAATTGGTGAATATGTACAAGGGGTCTTGTAAATAACTACTAATTGCTCTCAATTATCTATCCACTGATTTCCTGATGTTGTCGTGCGGGCTATGCGGCTGGACTGACTGGAAGGCGCCTGAGTCAGAACTGGAGGGCTGGCTGTATCTGGTGTAAGTGAGGTTCCAGCATGACCGTCAGCTCCATGGCCAAGTTGGATGCTTCTGTATTGGGGTATCTGAGTAGAAGCCAAAGTAGCCTGACCCGGTACAGCGGTGGAGATGCTGGTTGAAGGCCCTGAAGCATCATGGCTAAGTAGCTGAGATGAAGCACCGGAAGTGGTTGGTAAAGCAGATGGAGTAAAAACTCTAGAAGAGGCATTGTGCTGGCTTCCAGGTGGATGTGATCGCAAAGTGGATAGAAGACTCTCGAGCTGTTGACGGTCCTCCATAGAAAATTCATTGAGATTAATATAGTCCATCTAAATTTTGTTAAAATTTGAAAAAGCATTCAACAACTCAGTTGGAGCCTACCGTATTATAAGAATGGTGCAAAATATAAAAAGAATGGATTGAGTCGGTTGTGGAACGAGTGACGGTTGATCTGCAGGACGGATGAGTAGAAGGGTCTCCAAACTAATATGATATATAGAACTATATAATAGATGGAATTCCTTTGGTATATACTTGGTAAGATGATTGGAATTGCCTCATGATCGATTAGTGGACCTACAATCTTCTTCCGGTTGACCAGAAACTTCGGATGCCGAGGACATATTAAACATAATTAGTAATTACTTCGGATAACCAAGTTAAAGTTGCCGCACACTAAGTTTCATACCGACTAAACCAAGTAATAACCAAGTTTGAAACTAAGTTAGATTGCCGTATACCAAGTTCCGGTCTCTGGTAAACCAAGTTCTTACCACATCCACAGCAGATACCACCGCCTACAACCTACTACAACCACAATAGGTCATTTCTACGAACTTGGGAGTACGAAAATGGTCAGATCCTAGGACTACTGATTACAGTTCTGACGCTTCGAATATTTACTGAAATCTGACCTCATAACCGTGACACCAAAGTATCAACTGATCATGCATCATCACAATGATCGTAAGCGTGGTAAATGACAGCTCTGGTTGCAGCTGGAGCACCCAGAGGAACTTCATTCGGGTATGGGGTGCCGAGGATGGAAATTTCTGGCAATCCGATCAGCAATGACGGCCTTAAGAATTTTAATTGTCGCACAGATTGAGGAAAACAAGGCTTTATTTCATTATGATTCTCTTCTACAAGAGGCCCATATATAAACGCCGCCATCAAGGACAGCTTGTGTGTCAGAGCAGTACCATTAGAGAGGTAGTACTTGACTGGGTGAGTGAGGCCCTGCTCCAGTGGTGAAATCAAGCACGATCGTATTCTGGTAGTTGAACAAGATGACGAGGTCGCAATAATCACCGCTGTACTTGCTTGCCTGCATCCCGGCAGTGCTGTCTGAGCACCGTGTGGGGAACGGTTGGGGTGAGCAGCGCTGAATGCGTCCACCTGTAAGTAAAATGTTTTCTTTCAGTATCCCCTAAAGGCAATTTACGTGTGCTTGTATTCACGATCATGACAGTCCTGCTGTTGACAACACACTTGATATCTGGGCGAGAGTCCCCGGTGGTAGACTGACCAATGCACTAACGTTGAACTCTCGATGATGAGATTAACATCGTAAATCACATAAGCCCTCCGAGTCAGAACGTGTTTTTGACATGGAAAGGAGTAATTCTTTCCACATCAAAGCCACGTTCGGACGCAACAGGGGGCGTATGTGTCAAATCCCTCTTCGTCCTACTTGTCATCTTGTTATGGGCGCAGTGAGTGTGGCTCGGCAGGTAATGTTGTTGTTGTTCTTCAAGGAAACGTGATGGTTAGTTTACTAGATATTTTTGATTTAAATATAAACATACAAGCTGTTAGAGGATTTATATGTCTGATCCATCCCCATTGCCTCCTTATCCGTCGTGTTTCAGGCGTCAGCGGGAAAAAGGTTGTGGTGTTGAAAAAAACAGTGACAGTGACACTGACAGTGACCAGTCGATGATCACAAGGAAGACTCCGAAGAGTCACATGATTTTGCTATTACTAATAAAGGAAATGTCACATTGTCAGGGGGAGAGCTATGGCAGATTACTTAGGGTTCTCAACCCAGTGCCACACGGACAGTTATAGCACTGGGTCCTTTCTCATCCGGCCTTCGAGTTTTCATTCAACCGTGACAAAGGGTATCCACCCACCGACATGGGTATTGCACATCCCATGTTGTCACGGTAAAAGAACGATTTCCTTAAGGGGACTCTTAACAACCATCATTTGGAACATGCCCTCTCCTGTAATCCATCATGTTCCGCCTATTTGTGCTGCTTCTGCTTGCCTGCCAATTTGCTCGAGATGCTCTAGCTATTTTACCTCGAGATGAAGGCGCTGACGGTCAATCTAGACGGACCATGTTCAACATCATCTGGGGATGCGTTTCGACGACAATCATATGTGCTTGGGCCTCAATACACCCCAACATTCCGCCGAGAGAAGGTCCTCTCAAGCGAGCACTCAGGCGAGTGGAATTGATGCTTTGGACCATTTTGGCTCCAGAGATCTTGCCTTCCTGGGCGCTCAATCAACGGCTAGCAGCGAGCACTATTCGAGATGTCTACAATGAAGCAAAAGGTATGCTCACTCTAATCTTTTCTATTGAATTTACTTTTGACACAAGATCAGGTTATCGGGGGGAGAGACGCGGCATTTGGAAGGCATTCAAGGGATGGGTTTCGTTATACGAAATCACGGATGCTGTAAATCCAGGTGAGTGTATGATATGTGGCAATTATGAACAAATGCTAAGTGACTTACCAGCGTGGACGCTGAAGCATGGCCACCTTCTGATCATGGGAGGAATACATCTTGTCGATCCAGTTGAATCGGACGAAATTTCGGGATCGTTGGGATCTCCTGGAAAGGAAGAATCGCCATCGGATGTCGTCAGTATTGAACCAAGGGGCACCGACACGGAGAAAGGACACGCCCCTTCTGAGATTCAGCCGAACCGACCCATGTGTAGGGTGACGATTCTCACTTTAGGAATTTTGGAGGAACTGGTCAAGGATCCTGAATTCGAGATTTCAGTGACCGAAGATGAGATTATGGATAAATCAAAAGGGGATGCGATGGCCAAGATCATCTTCATGCTGCAGTCGTCTTGGTTTATCGTGCAATGTGTTGCGCGTCGCGTTCAAGGGCTGGACATTACTCAGCTAGAACTGACCACGCTAGCGTTAGCGAGTTTGAATGCCGTAACGTTCATCCTGTGGTGGGATAAGCCGCTGGGTGCGCAGACACCGATCCGTGTGTACCTGAAGCAAAGACTGACAGATGAAGTGAGATACGCAAAAGGAGTACGTGTAATAGTGATTTCTTCTTGTATGGGTTAGTTCTAACGACATGATTGGTAGCAAAATACAAAACATGAGATGCGGTCTGTTCGGTCGGACTTAATCCACAATTTGAATTTCCGTCGTGATCTAAATGAAATTTGTGACATTGTCCTATGTCGTTCAGAGGATAATATCCTTGTTAGCTGGGTAGTTAAACTCCCCTTCCGCATCCTTTTTCTTCTCCTTTCGCCCATCACCTTATTCGTGCGACTTCTCCAGGCCTCCTTCCTTGACCTAGTGATGACATCGTCCTTCCCCGTTGATGCGACACGTGTCCCTACTTTCTACGTTCCAGAGCATTCATATTCTGCATACTGGCACATAGTACTCCTTTCGATCCTGGCGCCCATCTTTGGTGGTATTCACTGTTTGGGGTGGGATTTTATCTTCCCTACTGCCACTAAACAGCAACTCTGGCGTGTTGCTTCTATCGCTGTAACCACCACCCCGTTTTGCTTTCCTGTTCTTATATCCATCCCTGTCGTATGGAACCATGTCAGATACGGAGCACCACTTAGATTTTATGTGGAACCAACACGAGGGGTGTTATTTACAACCCTTGTCTGCCTCCTCTTGTATATGGGGGCAAGGATTATGCTCCTTGTACTGGCCATCGTCCTCTTGACGAATCAGCAACCAAGTGCATTTATTGCCGTCGACTGGACCAAATTTTGTCCCCGTATCCTATGACAAGCTCAATCAGAGTGCTTTCAACGACCAGATTAGTTGCCGGATGCATTGGAACACGATAATCATTACAATACTCGTGTATCGGCTTCTGAGTCACCATTTCTATCATACTTTCCCTTCTTACGCTCCCATATAAATGTCACCAATAGCTGGACAAAATACGTGAATCTGGCAGTAAGATTCAATGGAGTGACAGCACGATCGCTGCGTGTCATGTTCAACAACTCAGCGGGTCTTTGGGAACATAATAATAATATGGTATCCCGAAGGGTAGTAGTAAATGATTCACGACTTGTCGACTCGGTTGTGTGAGCCCTTACTTTTGACTCAGGAACCGATGGAAGATGACATAGATTCGAAGACCAATTGGCGACATGTAGCGACGGATGTGCGGCCTTTGCAGACCAATTTATAAACTGATGACATCGACAATCCATCAGTTATATACGCTGGGGAGCCAAAAGCATTCCGGCACACAGAGGGACTTCGAACAGGACTTCGAGTCGATCATGAAGCTTAAGCCTTCTTCTGATAATGCGGTGACTCTTCCTTGTCACCCTGATCGAGAACAACATGGCTTTCGCTTTCACTCTTTATGACCACCTTCTATGTGTCGAAGGTCCTCACCTACGGCGCAAACTCTCTCTCTCTTAAAACATCTTTTTTCTACCATTTCATGTTCTACATGAAGTTAAAAAAATTCCTTTATTTTAGCAAGAAAAGCATTGTCTTGGAAAGCTGACACTATTACTTCCTCATGCTGCGGACAATGTAATCAGAATATGGCTAAATTTTATCCAAGAGCCTGCTTACCATTGGCACCCATGAGGCCAGCTTTCCTCATACCATATATAAACGCTGCCATCAAGAGCCGCTTGTGTGTAATAGCGGTACCATTAGAAAAGTAATACTTCACTGGATGAGTGAGGTCATTCCATGGCGTATTACCTGCTCCAGTGGTGAAATCAAGCACAATCATATCCTGGTAATTGAACAAAACGACGAGGCCGCACTGGCCACTGTACTTGCTTGCCTGCTTGGATAAAATCCCGGCATTGTACTCCAGTGCTGTTTGGGCACCACGTGGGATAGCATCGATGATTTGTTGCGCTGTACGGGTTGGTGTGACGAGTGCTGAATGCGTCCAATCAGTATCTCTCAGTGCATTCCTGTAAGTAAAATGTCTGTTTCGGTATCCCTAAGCGCAAAGACTGACAACTTACGTGTGCTTGTATTCCACGATCATGACGGTTCTGCCGTTGACAACATACTTGATATCTGGTCGAGAGTTCCCGGTGGTGGACTGACCAATGCATTGTAAGGTACGAACGTCGAGGTGGAGAGCGGGAAAGAGTCCCCTCTCGATGATGAGATTGACGTCGTGAATCAAATAGAGAGCAGCGGCACGCTCGATGTCACCCTCGGTTGCAAGGTTATGGCTGGTCTCGACCTCGATCCGACGAAAATTGATTCCAAGTGCGTGGGTGAGTGCAGGAGATTCAACAACAGTGAATAAATTGGCTGGGAAGGAGGTAATGGTCTTCGGAGGACGTGCAATGCTCGTAGAATGCCCACTCGATCCCACAGTATAATAGGCTCCAGCGGCTGAGCCGTTGACCGCTGGGAGGGCTGTGGCGAGGGCTTGATCACCAGTCTGCATGTTGACGAAAGAAATAGGGTACTCAACCCAGTGCTACATGGACACGTTATATAGCACTGGGTTCTCTCTCATCTGGCCAAGTTCGAGATTACGTTCAACCGTGATAAAAGGGGCCGATATCAACGGTTGCTGATTAGATCAACCCGGCTTAGATTTATCCTGCAGAGTTCTCAGTCAGTTGTTAACTTGTTATCTGTCCATGACCACTACCTCGGTTCCACCACTGGAAAATACTTACTACTCTGGTGCTTCTTTTCCCCTGTACAAATGGCCACCACCTGCGATGGCGGAGGATTCATGGTGTGATTACAAAGTCGGTGCACCTCCCATGACCCAAATTTCAGATCGTTACTCAAAATCCATTGAGGAACGAGTCGGTCTTCCTTCAACGCCGCCTGACGTATCAATTATCCTCGAAAATCGCCTGGTCTCTAGTATGTGCAGAATCTCTCACGTTTGGACCGCCCGTGTCCAGAATATTTCGAATCCTACCGGCCCTGTCGAAGGTCCATACCCATCACTACTCGTGGTGAAAATCTATGACCCTACTTTTTACGATGATGAAGAGGCAGAATACGCAGACCCATTCGCCTTGCGTGACCTCACTGTGTCGCGTGAAGTCGCAGCATACCAACGCCTAAAACCACTCCAAGGAACGAAATTACCGCTTTTTTACGGCCATTTTATAACGTCTTTCCCAACTCAGCAAAACAGGACGATCAACGCTATTCTATTGGAGTATGTAGAAGGCATAGATCTTCGGCTTCTGGTGCCTCAAGAGGAAGCCAATAGTGTATGCAACCTGCACAAACATGCAGTCATCGAAGGCGCACTTCACCTGTTCTTTGACATCTACGCATTGGGTGTTCACCAGACAGATATGCAACCTCGGAATGTCATCTTGAGGCATCAGAACGAGGAACCCTCGGCAGATAAATGCCCTACGCCTGGATGCCCACTTCATCTCAAAGCGGACTATCGGGAGTTGCGCATGGTTATGGTCGATTTTGAGATGGTGGATTTCATGGAGGCCGATCCTGGTTTAACCGAGGTAGCCAAGATGAAGGAGAGCATAGATGGACTGAAGGAGTTATACCTTACAAGATGGTTGGAGAATGGGACGGTTTGACGACTGAAGATCATGATCGATTGACAAGTTTGCGGGGTGCAAAAATTAAGTACGCCTACTTGTAACATAGGCACCTGAAAACAGATCACAGGTGGGTCGCCTTTCAAGACATGGAAGCCGACTTTCTAAAATGCATGAATATTAATAAGTATAAGTGCGGGCGGGTTTGAAGTGGCTCACATCGATGAAAAGCAAACCAGAAAAGGGATGACTAACTCCCATAAAATACATATGGAATGGTGAAATAGCAAGGATTCCGGACTTCCTCGCTGATTCCAAGCCCCCTCCGCATGGAAACCTGAAGTCGGCGTAGCGGATATCGGATTATTTTCTGCACGGAGCAGGCATGCCGCAGCTGGTCCTGATAAGACTTTACTAGTAATAGAAGCAATAAGGACGAGATACTAGTTAAGATCGGCATCCAACCTTGAACATGGAGATTGGCTCGTTCGAATCTCTGTTTCTGTTGGTAATTGCCCATATCATTACACAATATCCCAGTTATTTGGAGAGGGTTCACCGGGACTGGACGCTGCACGAGATTTTCATTAATCTTCATTAATATTACTATATGATAACATTGCCATTCTTGGCTTTCTTTCCTGTTACATAACATGGCTATATGGTGTGAAGAGCAAGAGATGGTAAAGGGTTTCTGGAAACATCCGCTCTTACTGTATGTATTGAAAGTCCGCTGACTCACGTTTCGTTTTTTCAATTTGACGTTGCTTTTAACTACATCGACTTCAGCAGCACTGCCGATTCAGAACTGAAACTGGCATAGTCTCCTTGCCGCATCTGCATGATATATCCTTTCCTGTAGGCTGTGTTGTATCTGACCATGATATGCCTACTATGCCTATTGTTGCCAGCCGAAATTCTTCCTGCATATAGCTACCCAGCAATGACTCCTCTCTCTATCGTCTGCCATATCTGGTGATATTCACACGAGGACTAAAGTTTAAGACTCGGAACTTGGACAATACCGTGCGCCCAAGTAATGTGAAGGTACAAGGAACTGCTGTCCATGGAATCGACATACCGTGATGCAAACGTGCTCTGCTGATCAAAGGACGTGCATGGAAGCATTTTAATAATTAAGCAAAGAGGCCAGGCCCCCAACATACCGTCTCTTGCAATCTATCATGTTCCGCTTCTTTTTGCTGCTTCTTTTTGCCTGCCAACTCGCTCGAGCAGTATCAGATCCTCTGGCTCTTTCTCGAGATGAAGAACCCTCGAGCTGTATTGATGGGCATTCTAGAAGGACCATGTTCAATATCATCTGGGGCTGCGTTTCGACAACAATCATATGCGCTTGGGCTTCGATACACCCCAACATGCCACCAAGAGAAGGCCCTCTGAAGCGAGCACTCAGACGACTGGAATTGATGCTTTGGACTATCTTGGCTCCAGAGATCCTGCCTTCCTGGGCGCTGAATCAACGTCTAGCCGCATGCACAATTCGAGATGTCTACAATGAAGCAAAAGGTATGCTCTTCTACTCTTTCCATTAAATTTATTTTTGAAATTATGAGGAGGAGAGACGGAGTATTTGGAAGATATTGAGCGGATGGGTTTCGTTGCATGAGATCAGCAATGCTACCAGTCCAGGTGAGCATATAGCTGGCAGTTATGAACCAATAAAATAATAAGTGATGGACCTCCAGCATGGACGCTGAAGCATGGACACTTCCTGATAATGGGAGGATTCCACCTTGTTGAGCCAGTTGAGTTGGAGGAGAATTCGATATCGTCAGGTGCAACTACTAGCGAGGAAGAATCGCCATCAGACTTCGTCCGTGTTGGACGAAAGGGCGGGGACACAGAAAAAGGGCGCACTCTTGCTGCGGATAAAGTTAAACCGGTCACGGGTAGGGTGACAATCCTTACCTTAGGATTTTTGGAACAATTGGTCGAGGATCCTGAATTCGAGATCTCAGTGACTGAAGATGAGATTATGGATAAATCGAAAGGGGATGCGATGGCCAAGCTCATCTTCATCCTGCAATCTTCTTGGTTTATCGTGCAATGTGTTGCGCGTCACGTTCAAGGGCTGAACCTTACTCAGCTAGAACTGACTACTCTAGCGTTGGCAAGTTTGAACGCTATAACATTCATCCTGTGGTGGGATAAGCCGCTGGGTGCGCAGACACCGATCCGTGTGTACCTAAAGCGGAAACTGACGGATGAAGAGAGAAAAGCAAAAGGAGTGAGTGTCTGGTTTCCTTCCTTACGGCTTGCTGTAATGACCTGATTGGTAGAAAAATACGAAATATGCAATAAATTCTGCACGATCGAATTTCAAAATCTCCGATTTCAACTTCCATATAACCGAGATTCATGACATTGTCCTATGTCATTCAGGGGACAATATCGTTGTTAGTTGGTTAGTTAAACTCCCATTCCGCATCCTTTTCCTTCTCCTTTCGCCGATTTTCATATTCCTGCGATTTATCGTGGCCTGTCTCCATGACCTGACGATGACATCGTCCTTCCCTGTTGATGCGACACATGTCCCCACTCTCTACGTTCCAGAGCACCAATATTCCAAGTATTGGCACGTATTGCTCCTTTCAATCCTGGGACCCCTCTTCGGTGGCATTCACTGTGCCGGGTGGAAATTTGCTTTCCCCACCTTCGCCAAGCAGCAACTCTGGCGTGTTGCTTCTCTCGTTGTTACCGCCATCCCGATTTGTTTTCCTGCTCTTCTATTCATCCTCAGCGTATGGAACCATGTGAAGCATGGAGGATCACTCGGATTATTTACATACAAATCGACAAGTGTGTTATTTACAAACCTCATTTGCCTCTTCTCGTATGTAGGTGCAAGGATTATACTCCTTGTACTGGCCATCGCACTCTTGATGACCCAACCACCAGGTGCATTTATCGTTGTCGACTGGACTAAATTTTATCCTCATTTCCTATGACAAAGTCGATGTAATGTATTTACCTCCAAGTTACATATTCTCCCGCTCCCACATATATCACCAAAGAGACGAAATACGTTATACGATTCCGAAATTCGCGTGAGTTGGGGTGGAAGCCGATTTTCTAAAATGCACAAATAAATATGAGTGCGGGCAGGTTTGAAGTGGGTTATTAGATATGAATCATGTAGTACGAGTCGTACATCGATAAAAAGCAAAACAAAATGGGATGATTTACTTCCATAAAATACATATGGAATGGTGGCATAGCGGACTTCCTCGCTGATTCCAAGTCCTCTCCGCATGGCAACCTGAAGTCCGTCATAGCGGATATCCTACACGTAGCAGGCGTACCCCAGCTGACCCTGATAATAAGGACGAGATACTCGTCAAGATCCCGAGCATCCAACCTTCAACATGCCACATCATTCAATATCCCAGTTATCGCGGAGGGCGATCACCGGGATTGAAGATCTTCATTAATATTTCTATGTGATAACGTTGTCATTCTTGGCTTTCTTTCCTGTTAGATACAGTAAGTAACATGGCGAAGAACAAAAGGGTTTCAGGAAACAGCCGATGTCATATAAAGTCCGCTAACTCAGCTGATGAAGTTTTCATTTCAAGTTGCCATTGAACTTTGGCAGCGGAAGACTGCCTACGATCCAGAACTGAAACTGGCATACTCACTTGCGCGTCTGCATGATATAAGCTGTGTTGAATTTGACCATGATAAGCCTGTTGTTGGCACCATTCTTCCCGCATAAAGCTGCTAGCAATCACTTCTCTGTATCGTCCGCCATCTGTCTGGATCTGCCTCCACTAAACCGCGTTTCTCCTCTTCATTACCGCTATCGCCCTTGACTTCAAAATTTATTTCCAGCTATCTGGTGACATTCACATGAGGACTAAAATTTAAGCCTCGGAACATGGCCACTACCGCCCAATGTAATGAAGGTATTAAGGAGCGGCTGTCCATGGAACCGTGAGGCAAACGTGCCCACTCATCGAAGTGCATCGTACGTGCATGGAAGAGTATTAGTGAAAGCAGAGAACCCAGGCAGCATAATACACTCTCCTGCAACCCATCATGTTCCGCCAATTGTTGTTGCTTCTTTTTGCCTGCCGACTCGCTCGAGCACTATCAGAGGCTCTAAATATTCTCTCTCGGGATGAAGAACCTTCAACCTCTGTCGACAGTCAATCAAGACGGACCATGTTCAACATCATCTGGGGATGAGCATCGACGACGATAATATGTGCTTTGGCATCAATACACCCCAATATTCCACTGAGAGAAGGTCCTCTCAAGCGAGCACTCAGGCGAGTGGAATTGATGCTTTGGACCATTGGCTCCCGAGATCCTGCCTTCCTGGGCGTTGAATCAACGGTTAGCGGCAAGCACTATCCGAGATATCTATAACGAAGCAAAAGGTCTTCTCTCTCATCTTTTCAATTGAATTTCCTTTTGAAACAAGATCAAGTTATCAGGAGGAGAGACGCGGCATTTGGAAGACATTCAAGGGATGGATTTCGTTGTACGAGATCACGGATGCTGTAAATCCAGGTGAGTGTATAAGTGGCAATTATGAACAGATACTGAGTGGGTTACCAGCGTGGACACTGAAGGATGGTCATTTCCTGATAATGGGAGGGATACACCTAGTCAACTCCTCTTCCGCATTTTTTTCCCTTCTCCTTTCGCCAATCTCCATATTTGTGCAAGTTCTCGAGGCTACTTTTCTTGACCTGGTGTTGACGTCGTCCTTCCCTGTTGATGCGACACGTGTTCCTACTTTCTACATTCATATTCTGGATATTGGCACCTAT
>JAIUJM010000871.1:0-11747 GCA_026262225.1 Inosperma sp. D86 | reverse complement strand
TGAGTTCCTTTTTACCCATCTGCCAGTAAATGTACTCATATACACTCATAGCGCTGAAGGCCAAAACCAAGCTGAATTTCAGAAAGTCACGAACAAGCTCAGATGGTTCTTCCGGGTCCCTTACGATTCCAGGTTCTTGTGCCGCAGCCAAACCGATTACCAGCTTGGATTTTCCTTCCGCAGACAAAATAACACCAGCTCGTCTCCCGAACGACGGCAGAGCCTGGAAACCACCTCGGATGTCAGCTTCTGTGTTCACTTCCACTTCACCTCCATCTATCTCGCCGACCATCCAGTCAAGACAAAGTACGCAGCCAAGTGTCTCCACCCGCGTTGATGAACAAGAATTTCTGGAACTCGCCGACTACTATTACATCACTCCTCGGCCTCATCCTCCTACTCACTCCTGCAATACATTGGGCTCAGCCCCATCAACATTCCGCGCACGGTCCGGGATATCGTCGATAAGGCCCAACGTTCGTGCTGGAATGCAATGGGAGATCTATCGTGATCCTGAAGCTGACAACGGAGGATCTCTCAGGACGCTGCCCCTTTCGTCGTCAAGATGTTTATGGGACAATGATAAGTCGGACTCCGTCGTTTGCCTACCATCGCACTGTGACTGGGACCATGACGACGGCCATGCATCCAAATTTCTCCCCTTACACCCTCCATTCCCATCTCCACCAACCACGTCCAGCCCTCAAACATCTAGTTCATCCGAACGACGGCTAGCTCACCCAATCTCGGCGAGCTCCCTGGTCCCTGCATCTTGCTTTGGCAAGTTGTCTCGTTGGTTTTGGAAAAAGCAAAATTTGCATCTTGGTCTCGGCACATCAACATCAACATCTCCTTCGACTACGCCCAAACAAGAGGAAGGTAAATTTGCCGCAATCAAGCATTCAACTCGCTCCATTATGCGTGTCGTTGCTGATGACGGCCCGAATGTTGGTACGAGGCACCAAATTTCATCTCCGGACGACAGTGCAAGCGAATACATCTTTTTCAACCTCGACTACGATTACGACCTTGCCGTCAAGGTTTTGGTGTACGATTTATGAGAACGATACTATACACGTAAGGTCTACATCCATATTCCATATTATGCGTTGCGTCAATTCCGTGTCCTATCGAGCAATCTTTTGTACGAAAATTGTTTTATTATGCACAAGATAACATACTAGAGAGAAAGGGGTTTTATTCAAACACTCATATGTACAATCTTGTTGTGAACAAAAACGCCACCTTCTCCGTTTATACCAAAGAAAGAAAAAAAAGAATTCATCTCATATACAGAAATCATTGGAAATACCATAATTCCAACTGCGTCTACTTCTTAACCAGACCCAACCGTTTGATAATACCCACCCGACGTCGGAGAGCCACTATTTCCATGAGGATTAAATCCAGGTCCATTGCTCTTCTTGGGTAAAACCCATGAAGGCGTGCTAGCGTGTGCCGGACTTTGGGCGCGCTTTATATTCAACGGAGCAGTTGAACCAAAATTCGTTGGACTGGATGTTGCGGGTCCAGATACGTTGTCACCGCTGTTAGCACGAGAAGGCCCTGCACCTTGGGGATGATCTGCGTGAGGAACGGGATTGTCTGAAAGGTGGTATCGAGGCATGTTTGCCATCGCTGGGTGCGCTGCAGCCGCAGAAACAGAGTTAGACAAACCACTGACTAGGCCAGAGTAAGGGTCAGCTTGAGCCTGAGCCTGATTAGATTGGTCGAATTTCTGAAGTGGTTGACTTTGTGCTTGATACGAATTGTTTCGACTGTGGCCCTTCTGTTCAGGCTGGAGTACTTGGAATGAAAATGATGGCTGAGGACTGTCTCCCTCTTCTTCTCTTTGCTGTTGCAGAGCTTGCTGACTTGGCTGGCCCATGCTCGGCGGAGGACCTTCTTCCTTAACCCCTGGAACTGATATGAAATAAACAGCCCCTGTAGGATCTATCCCACCCTGAGCGTAGTAGCTGGCCCAAGCCTGAACGTTCGGTTCAGCGTACGTGTATGAAGGATGGAATGGATACGGTGGGGGTCCCGAAATGGGCTGAGTGGGGACAGACTGAGAAGGCTGCGGCTGCAGTTGCGGTTGCGGCTCAGGCTCAGGCTCCGGCTGTTGCTGGAGTAAGGGCTGAACTTGAACCACAGGTTCTTGCACTGGCTGGATTTGGGGTTCTGGTTGAGACTGAATAGCAATAGGAACTTGTTGTGGTTGTGATTGGGCCTGGGGAGAAGACTGAACAAATGATTCGATTTGAACAGGTCGGGAAACTTGAGGTTGTTGGCCAACTGGTTGAGGCGGATAGATCTGCTCCAGCTGGAGTTGAGGCTGTTGCACGAGCTGCTGAGGCTGATAGGATTGGTCTGGTTGGCCCTGTGGTTGAGCTTGCACGACCTGGGGCTGAGGCTGCGGTTGTTGGGCTTGAGGCTGAGGCTGCTGAACAGCCAGATTAGGCTGTTGTTGAGGCTGGGGCTGTTGTTGAAGCTGAGGCTGTTGAACAGGCTGCTGAACGGCCAGATTGGGCTGTTGTTGAAACTGAGGCTGCTGAACAGGCTGCTGAATGGCCAGATTGGGCTGTTGTTGAAGCTGAGGCTGCTGAACAGGCTGCTGAATGGCCAGATTGGACTGTTGTTGAGGCTGCTGAACGGGCTGTTGGATGGCCAGATTGGGCTGTTGTTGAGGCTGTGGCTGAACAGGGTATGGCGTTGGACCTTGCTGACTATATGGCATATTCGCCTGATGACTAGGATAATTCCCGACAGGCAGAGCACCATAGCCAGCAGAAGGATTCACAGATGTCACTTGAGGTTGTGGTTGCTGAGGTTGTGGCTGAGGTTGTGGCTGTTGAGATACAGGTGCTTGTTGAGGAACTGAACCCTGGGTCGGAATAGCAGCGTAAGGTGCTGGCTGCATTTGCGGTTGTCCTTGCGCCACATTCAAAGGTTGTGGAGTGGCACTTGGGAACGGAGGCGCAGGTCCAGTAGGACCAGGATAGGCATTGTAACCTGGCTGTTGGGGAGGAACCTGTTGGTCGTAACCAGGTCCCCAACCGAAAGGTTGAGGACCGCCAACAGCCATTGAACTCCGCGAACCAGGTCGGCCTTGAAGGATAGGTGGACCGTACTGACCAGGTGGAGGACGATATGTCGGTTGGTCGTAGACTATATAGCATTAAGGTGAGGAAACCCATAATGGTAATTATTTTTTGAAGACGTACTGCCAGTATGTCTTGCTAAACTCTCTTCCATCATCCTGTCAAAGATGGTGCGAGCTCGCAGGAATGTTTCGTTCATTGACACCAAATCAGCTTCAAAGTCACTTTAGTTATATTATATTTCTGAAAACATCAAAACGTACCGCGTTTCTGACTATACTTGTCGATAAGTTTTACTATTTTAGGCCGAAGAGCCATGCTGGACCGGTACAATTCCTGAAGTCAAATCAGCCCCAGTGTACAGAGCAAAAAAAAAGGAGAAATAACCTGAATTTCTTCATTGTCAGCAAGGTTATCCTTCACGGGATCGAAAGCACGTAGCATGTTCAGGAGTTTCTCAACATTGACAGCCTGTGCAAATACTGCTGCTTCTTGTTCAGATTCTTTTGCCAATTCTGTGGCCGTCGGTTCGGGCATAGGTTCCTAAATGCAAATAGTGAATACAAAAACAGAGATATACCAAGGTAACATACCACATAGTTCACGGGGAATATGCCTGTCCGCCCTTTCAATTGTCCCCTCCACCAATCCTTATAGCCCCGGTCAACCACTTTGATGACATCGCCCTTGTCGAAGGCAAGTTCCCCAGCCTCGGTCGGTTCAAAAGTGTACAAAGCACGTACACGTGTGACAATATTCACGTTCGGAGTCGGAGCTGGGGATGTGCTCGTAGTAGCGACGGTAATGGCAGCGGATGGAGCAACAGATGCGGCGGCGGCAGCAGCAGCAGCAGCAGCCTGCTGCCGCACCTCTTCTTCTCTCGCTCTTTCTTCTCTTGTTCTCTCTTCTCTTGCTCTCTCTTCTCTTGCTCTTTCTTCCCTTGACCTCTCTTCCCTTGCCCTCTCCTCTCTAGCTCTTTCTTCTCTAGCTCTTTCTTCTCTAGCTCTCTCTTCCCTTGCTCTTCGCTCTTCCTCTTCTTTCGCCTGCTGGGCCTGAGCCTGCTGTTGGGCTAACAACTTCCTTTCATATTCAAGCTTCTGCTGGCGTTGCTCAGCTGCTACCCTATCAGGCGAGGGAGTACGAGCAGGGGCATATCCGCCCTGATATTTAGGGGCTGCGTAAGGTAAAGCCGAAGAGCTTGATGCAGCGGCTGCAGAACTCGACGCAGATCCCGAGGAAGGACCCGCAGTGCCAGCGTTCGCGAGGCTGTAATCATCCCAGCGAGACCGACCTCCACGATCTTGTTTGGACATCTCGAGTACACGTTGGAGCTCCTCTTCTTCCTTGCGGCGAATTTCATCATCAACTGAGGGTGGGGGTGTTTCTTGAGGCTGTTCAAATTTGTAGTCTAGAAAGAAGCGACTGTGGTAAGGAAAAGGACATAGATAGGTCATATAAAAAAGACAAACTTTTGGCCTTTAGATTATTATAGCAATCTTCCATGATGCTCAATGAGGCATCACTCTCGAAATCGGCAGCCCACTCTGCAATCAAGCCCAAGGCCCTTCTTCTCACTTTTTCATGAGTATTCTGCCGAATAGGTATAAGGAAAGAACCATCGTGCAGAGGACCTTGATATCACGTACACGATCAGTAATCAATTTCTCCAACCCTTGAGTGAAAGCCTTGGAAGCGATTTCACGGTGAATTTCGATGCCTAAGTTTTTTCCAAGGGACTCTGATAACGACAAGGCATAGAGCTGGACATTTGGGTTGCGATGCGCAAGCCGTTTCAAGACGGCAGCAATTACAGCGTGGGCACTGAGAGTGACGATTGAATCCTCTAGAACAATGGCCAGCAAACAACAAAAATGTGGCCTACCCTGCCTGTCCTTCGTCTCCGACCTTATCACAAAGGTTCATGATCAACTCCCAATTTTCACTCGTCAAGTTTTCATCCGTAGTCTTTGCTGAACGCGTAATTCACAGCATCAGCAATAAGTTCCACCTCGTAATCCTGAATTGGCACTCACCAACGATTTCATCGTACTCTGTCGAAGTGCTGCCACCAAACATATTGCCAAGACTCAGATATTCTCTTCACTGCTGGGGTATTTATTCGAAATGAAATGTAAGGTGCGGCTCAGCCTGGGTCGTCACAAATGAATTTGGATGCTATGCGGGATGGTCTAAGGCCCGTAGTCCAACGGTGGCTGTGTTCCCAGTATCACGTTACGGCCACTCCGGTCATGGACTCATCAAAGCGGTGCAGCTGATCTCTCCGTCCATCATCTAGTCGTCGCGTTTCGTTCACTGTAATGGCCAAAGGTATAGTTTTTATTGTAGTGAAGTGTACTTGGCTAAGTCTTGTATAGTTCCAAGAAATTTTAGACTGCTTGAAGAACTCGAAAAGGGCGAGAAGGGCATTGGAGATGGCTCTTGTTCCTACGGTTTGGAAGATGGAGATGATATCTACATGAGCAACTGGAATGGCACTATCATTGGTCCCGGCCATGTAAGTTTCTCCTATTATCGCCCTGCAGTGGACAGTCTGATCTCGCTGATCGTATAGACCGTACACGAGAATCGCATCTACAGCCTCAGGATCACATGTGGCGATAATTATCCTGACGCCCGGCCGGAAGTTCAGTTCATATCGCGCGTCAACTTGCCATTTGTCAATCAGACGAATGGAAAAGTTGACTATGCCAAGTTACCTGTGTTAGCAAATTGGAACCGAAATTTTAGTCTAGAGACCGTTCTCGTCGAGATCCGCAAGTGCGTATCTGTTGGGTCTTTGTCATCTAATGTCTAACCATACAGATACAACAGAGAAATGGCATCCTTTAATAATCGAAAGCTTCCTCAGCCACCTGAAGGCTCTTCTTTCTAGACAAACGCTTGCAATAGTCCTGAGGAAAATGCGGTTGTGTTCTCTTTTCCTTCTACGTCGTAATTCAACTTCAATGTTTTATTTCCACCCCGACGTTTTTTTATCAATTGGCTGACTTTCGTGCATCTCACATCCAATAAGCTTCAACAGTGAGACAAGATTATTTGATTTCGGATTCAAATCATTCCTTTGATTTACTGGGTCCGAATTAAATTACTGAAAAACTAGATGTTACAAATCTATCCATACCAAGTTCGAAAAATTAAAGATTCGGGGTAGAGTCCATCGTGATTAATATGACCTAAATAGTCACTTCTAAGTCTGGCGTTCATCAGGCTCTTAATAGAAGCAGCCGCCCTTTCTCTTTGATAACTGACCAAAAGGTGCAATGCAATACCCGAATGAATAAAGGGTTTGTTCCATCTCAGTTTCCCTTGTGCCGCATAATAGTAAGCTAATTATTCAGATTTGATTATATTTGTATTACAAGGAAGAGAAGTTAACCAAGATGGACAATGCCTTGACAATTCCGGCGGTCACAACTGAAACAATAGCATCAGGGTGGGTGCAGCATCAGAAATGGCTACATATGAATTCCAGGGAATTATTAAGATTGATTCAATGAGGCACAACGTCCTAGGTTTTCGATGACGAATTGGATTCGGTAAGATGGTTTTTGGATCGTGACGTTGTATCCTTAGCCATTCCAAAAGAGCGACCGTTGTTCGAGACTGTCCAAGTGTTCGTCGTTTTTCATAGCAGTGGTGTACAGCGAACGTGTCCTTAATTCAAATTCACCCAATCCCATGACTGCAAACGCGCAAAGGATCCTTGGCAGCAGGCATAGAAGAAATATTTCGATCCATTATGCAAATGACTTATTATGTTTTCTGAAAGGGGGTTAAATTTTTAAATATACGGACATTCACAGGTGAGCTAGTACTGCATTATACTAAGGAGTCGAATGGCAACTTAACGTGCTGGTGTTGCTAGGCCAAACACTTTCAACAAATACGTTTGTTTGGGTCCCTTCATTTGCCGACACTACCTCCAACTAACCATGTTTTTGCAGAATGAGTTACAAGATCAAGGTTCGCGTCTTCCAAACCAACCAAGATACCTTCCGCGTTGTCGAACAAACCGTTTGGAAATACGCCAACGGTGGTACCCCGTCCAGTTCCAACGACTCTGACTAAGTACACTCTCACGGAACCAACAAGGAAAGGGAACAAGCCAGGGAGAAGCAACTCGCGTCTTACAACGTCAAGAACGCCAAGGGAAGGAACTTCGCGGTCACTTTCACGGTTGCCGAGGGCAACAACCTCCAGACCAACATTTAAATTATCATCGGATAAAGTAATGTTTTCCTTTTTTGTACATATTGATCGAACTCTGGGTCACTGTTCGCATCGATCGAAATGTGGTATGATATCGATGTAGCAAATTTCCAACTTGAAACCTCGAAATAAAGAAACAAAATATGTTTGTTGTTGTTTCTAAGATATGTTCGGATTTTTTATGTAAGAAAATCCAGCCTAGCCGACAATTGCAACTTCGTAACAGTTTTGCGGTAATATGTCGCTGAGGCATAAGCCAACCACTTACAAGATTCCTATATGTGGAAAAAGATCACATCATTGTCCAAATATAGCAAGCCATTATCGGATTGTCTGGTACTTACTTTATTTCTTCATGAATAAATTCAACTTGAATTCGCAAAAAGGTAATCTTGATTCCAGCAGTGTGTGGTGCTCGGTCATTCCCCAAATTAATGGCTGATCAAAAGGCTAGATCTTGACATCCACTCTGTGCGCAGATGGATTAACATTTTTTGGCAAAGCATCCCACAGTACCAGATTTTGACAATTCGGAGGAGGTTTTTCTATCATCAATGTGCACCGCATCTCCGACATGGGCTGATATGGCGGCCTTAATTATCAAGGCAATTCCGTCAGGCGACGATCCTCAAAAAGTTATTGCTCACTGGCATCAAAACAAGAGATTGTAACGCGTCTGGTGGGTGGTGATGAAGAGAAGCTAATCGGAGCTTTCAAGGGCCACAATCGGAAACGAAACCCTTCACAAGATAGTACCAGCCAGATTCCACGCCGCTGGCAACGCTTGGTTTAGAGGAGTGCAGGGATGCTGAAGTCAGGAACGGTGACAAGCTCTTGGAAGACCTTTCATGCTCTGTGCAGTAATGATAGCCAGGCAAAATTTTCTTTCACAGGCCTTTGTTTTGACTGAATATTTGTATATTAATACCAGGAAATCAAATTAAACAGCACTCCAAGCTCATCCGCACTTTGCTGTCCTGTCTGTTGGACATTTTTTTGTTGGGCTGAAGCAAGACTCCTCCCCATCTTGCAAGGAAATCCTTCAATCTGAATCATTTCCCGTTGTCAAATTGCCACCATGGTTTCCTCAAAGAATTGTTAAAAATTGAGCTGTTTTTCCTGAACTTGCGGTCAGTACCACCAAAAACAAACAAAACAAATAACAAGCGCATCACTAAGTATGAGTTGTAACAAAATGAAATCATGATCATAAATAATTATGAACGAGGAAGGGGAAAAAAAAAAGAAAGATCAAACCAAAAATCAAACACTAAAAAAATCCAAAACACTCCAAGTCGTCTCCTAAACATCAACGTCCATCTTTCTCTCTTCATCCTCCATATCCACACCAACAACCTTGATCCCATTCCTATCTTCCATCTTCTCAGATCGTCTCATCTCATCACCACCAGAGAGCGTCATCCTGCGAAGCCCCACAGGTAAAATCTCATTCTCACCCACAGACTCTCCTCCATTCCTAGGCACTTGCAAACTCGCAAATGATCCAGAACTATACGATCTCCCAGGTGTACTCGGGTTGCTCGACGCCCAATGCGTCGATGAAGAACCGGACAAGAAAGGTGATGTTGGCATATCACCGTCGTCTGCAGTCGAGACGGCCGAGGATTGTGTCGAAATGGTACGACGATGACGGTGCTGATGTTCAGGGAGATCACCCTCAGAAAGTCGTACGTCAGACTCAATTCCTTCGGTGTCTTCGCCTTCTTGAACACCTCGCTGGATGCCGACAGTTCGTAATCTTCCAACCCATCTAATAAAAATATCTTAGCCAAAAATCAGGTATTGGTAAGAACAAACACAACATACGCATCAGCACGGTCCAAGCTGTCCTTCACAACACCAGTCACATTTCGCATCATATCCAAACTTTCCGTTGCAAGTACCAATATCCTCTGCGCAGCCAGCATTGCTGACCCCTCCGTAACATTGGTACCTGAATTTGACTTTTCTCGCTCTCCATCACCATTCAAGATCGCCCTTGATATTCTCGGTGATGAAGAGGTGCTCGGTGACGTTGCCCTCGAGTTCGGCGACGATCGAAACACACCCTCAGCACCAGCACCCCTTTCCCGTTGTGCAGCTCTCCTTTGCTGGCCTCTCCTTGCAGACGCGCCCGTCCCAGTGGCGGCAGCGGCTAACGTTCCACCCACACCAGACGTGCTTCCTCTTTCCCTTTCCCCAGTTGACGAACTTCCCGCTACAATGTTACCGGCGGCTGGTCCGGCTTTACTCGCCCATCGTTGTGGCAAATTTAGAATGAAGCCCCGCACTCGGTTTCTTGCTGGTTCCGGAAGCGCTCCTCCGGCGTATTTGCTCACTACATCAACAACCTGTCTGATTGTGAGTACGATGTCCCGCCGGACATCAGTAAGCCTTCTCATGTGTTCTTCGGAGATGGGCGGACGGCGATTCGCGGAGAGGTATTCTGAGGGAAGGGGTTGTAGGCTTGCAATGAAGTCTCGTAGGATCAGAATTTGGGCATCGATGTGGGCTGTAGCATACTGTATAATAGACCATTAGTACAGGAAACCACAGAAGAGAGATAAAAAAATTTTCACCTGGAGCCACTGTAGACAGTATTTTAGCCTTCGCATGCTGTCTTCGCTGAGAGCGGCGCTTAAACCACCAGCTTCCAATAGGACAGCCTGCCATCTACTCCGTTGAGCTACTTCGCGTTGCTCGTTGCCATTCCTTGATTGCAGTGCATTCGAATTCGTCTGCGTTGGGGTGACAGAACGCGTTTCTGGAGGCGGCGGTGGGGGAGGAACGAAGGGGCTTGTGGCTTGCATGATGATGACGTTCAGACAAAGTTTGTTATAAATTTAAGTTATATACCTTCCAGCCAACTAGGGACGTCGCTTCCTCGTGAATCTAATTGTTTCGTGTTCCTTTTCGCATTGTCGTCCTCAACAACTGACTCGTCGTATGCTTTTGATTTTTGATTTAGTCCTCGTTCGTTTCCTGGATACAAACTATCCAAACAGATCGGAGAAGATGGTCGTTCTGATGCGCTTGTCGATGGACTACGGTATCGGTCGAGCTGTTGTCCATCATTAGAGAATGAGATAATGGGAACAGAAGAGAACAGGCCGTAAATCACGTGAAAGATTCATCCCGATCGGGATGAAATTGCTATTGAACAAAAAGGTGAAAAAAATTAATACCTTGTCTAATTGTCGACAAGCAAATTGATCAAGTTGGTCAACGGGAAGCCGGTCTATGACTGGCCGCGATATAGTTTTAACGCTTGACTCGACCATCTCGGCTCCATACTAAATATAACATATTGGTGAATAATGACTGTCATTGTTCCATGGCAAATACACAACCTTGACGACACGGGAAGATGCTTTCCCTTGTTCATAAGCCCAGATTGCAGATCCCACAAGTGGAAGGTGAGACATTCGGGAGACAAGACCTGGAGGCGAAGAAGAGGAGTTGGCGGCATCCAAAGCGCCTATTGCAGATATTTGGGAAGATGAAGCCGATGGTAGTGGTGAAGTAGGTGATTTTGGTACATAAGTTGAGGACAATGACCGAGGACCTGTTAATCAAACTTGCTGTAAGGTCTGTGAATGAGGCTAGAAGCGTAATACACGTACCATCCATTCGTACGGCGCCATTGCGCATGTCACCCAAGGCCTTGACAGCGATACGGACGTCCTCGTCCTGGTCGTCGAGGTCGCGCATACTCGGGTCCATTGTCTATCCAGAAGTGAAAACGGAAAGCAAATGCAGCTTTAGCTGGGTACAATTTGAATTCATATTCTCGAAACATGTGAAATAGTTTTGATGATGGGACAAAATACACATCAACAATGGCGGACATTCTCGTTTATCTTATCTTTCAACTGGCAATGCACCTCATGTTTCGTTGTCTGGGTCCTTAATGCCTGCTTGCTGTTGAGTACACCAGGAGAACGAGATAAACTCGCTGTCGCCCAGGTAAGTTGCAGATCGGATGTCGGATGTCATGTTTCCTAAAGTGCTTTAGTAGTGCCATACTGGTTTCCGACATTCCGTGAATCCCCAAAAACTTGCATTTAAACACGTGTGTAGCGACTCTTCATTTCAAATTTTTGTTGGGGTACCGCAAGGCCTTAATCCAGGTGCCCTGGAGATCACGTTTGCGTCGTGATTGGGTGTGATCGTCAAGTGATTTCAATTTATGACATATGTGTCATGTCAGTAATTTCACCTTTTTTTCAGAGTATTCATATCAAGAGTTGAACAGGACAACATTCAGCGCTCGTACGACTTGGAGCCGAACAAGATTAAGAATCAGACGCAGTATTTGCACATATTTGGTTGTTCCGATCTGCACATTCCATCTTTGGAATCAACGCTTTAAGTAGAGTCGCTCAATGTCGCCGATTCTGCCGTTGCCGCTGCTTC